>CM059205.1:26588246-26675746 GCA_030347435.1 Clarias fuscus
CAGAATAATTGACTTAATTTCATTATTTTTGTCACATGTACTTTTCAGCATGGTGAGATTTTTTCTTGCATTTCCCAAGTAGTAATCTGGGGTCAGAGCACAGGGTCAACAGACCTGAAGCATATACTGTAGGGTTAAGGGCCTGCTAGGTGTTAGTGCGCATCTCTCACTGTTATAATCAATATAATTAGTGCACATGTGTACTGTTTACTATAACGCAGTGACCATGTGTGTGCACTTAAAACATCTTTTATTTTGTACTTGTGTGTGTGTGTACAGCGCACGTGTACTGTTTATTATAACACATGTGTGCATGTAAAGCAAAAGCAAGTGTCATTAGGGAGGTTAAAGATCCATTTAGATCCATTTTCTCTCTCTGAGGCCTCTAGGAAGCCTTGTGTCAGTGTTTCAGACAGAAGAAAGTAGAGACAGGAGACGTTGGTTGTTTGTATTCAATCAGGCTGTTCTCTGTCTTTATTAAACAGAAACATTTTCTCATTTGATTCTTCTATTTTGTTTTTGCATACACATTTTTCTCATTTATAACTTGATTTAACATTTTTCTGTTAACATTGTGATTTCCGTCTCACAGACTTGTATACTGTACATAAGAGATACAGTTTACTTCTGTTCAATAACATGTATGTAAGTATGTTGCCAAGTGTAACAGAGCAACGTGACATTGCCTATTATATTAGCTTTAACTAATTACTGCATCAGTAATCCTGTTAAATTCAGTAAATTCAGCCCTTTGATCACTTTTTCTTTGTTTGATACACATTAAACATCATCATCCTGTACAAAATAACAGACTTGATACTCTTACAATTATCTTTAAATCAGTTGCCATTACAATACAAAAATTACAATAAGACTTAACTAAACAGGAATATATATTTTACATATTTATCCATTAATCATTATCCATTAAATCAGAAATAAAAACAGACAATTAAGGCCACCATTACCTCATGTTCAACCACGGGAGCTAGCAAAACTTCACTTCCAACGGCAACTAGCTTTAGTTTGAACTGCTTTAAACCACTCAACTCCGTTTGTAGCTTCCAAAAACTTAACTGGAATTACATCAGACAGGTTTTCAAGATCCTATGGAGTACATTAACATTTGTGTGTGTGAGACGTGGGTCTGTTTTGCATTAATAACTTTTTTTTTTCTTTTTTTGGGGGGAGGGTTGTGGAACGAATAATCTGAGTTTTCATTATTTCTTATTGATGTACGAGTGTTTTGATATACGAGTACACTTCCGGAATGAATTATGCTTGTAATCTAAGGTTCCACTGTATATATGTTTTACTTTACAACGTATATAATGTTTGCAGAGATGATTACAGAAATGATTATCAATATTGACACAGAAGGATAAAGAAGCTTAATGAAGGGAAGGACACCAGAACTGAAGACAAATTACACAGTGGGAGACCATCAACTGCAACAAAATTGCTCACTTTAAGTTTAATTTATTAATATGTGCATCTATCGATTTCACCATAAGCAGTACCTACTGTATTTCACAGTCTATACTGTTTATTTTTATTTATAGATATTTTATACAGATGTTTACAGATATCTATACATATGTTTAAGCAAAGCTTTTTGCGCTAACGGACTATTTCCATTTACCATTATTACAACAGTTTTTATTTTATTTATGTTATTCTATTGTATTTTGTACTTGCACTGAATTAAAAAAAAATAAATTCTCTGTGTGCCTTAAATTGCCCAATTGGGATAAATAAAGTTTTTTTTTCATTATTATTTAATTTAAAAAGGGGATTTTTATACATGATTTGAGAGTTGGGATCAACGATGGTGCAAATGCACGGCTTGTAATGGAGTCCATGTTGAGTGATACCTTTGTATAGAGCAGGAGTCGCAGACCTGCGGGGGGACTAGGGAGGGGGAGAAATCGTGTTCGGGTACAGAATGGGACAATCGTTCCTAGTGAGAAAACGCCCTTAAATACTCAAAGAGCCATTTGGACCTGTTTCCCACAGAAAAGAAAATACAGGCAGCCGCGAAACCATTTTGACATCTTAAATCAAGATAACACTGCATATATAATTTTAATAACAGAGAATAATCTTGTTGTGCTTTAAAATGATATTTAATATTTAATTAGAGAACACATAAGGAATTACAATGAATTCACATAATACTGATATAAAGTATCATCTTTACATAAAACATTATCTCTTATCTACACCACATGAGTTCAGGTGTTTCAGCCACATTCATTACTAACATTACTACTAATATTGTGTATCTCCAGAGACACACTGGCAATAAAATGCCCTGTACTAAAGAGCTCAAACAACATTGTGATGTGGACATGTGCAATTATCTAATCACAAAAGGATATACTGTAATTACTTAATTAATAAATAATGGTCATATATGCTGTAAAGAACTTTTGTGGCGGATAGTGACACAAAGATGGCGTTATGGTGCTCAGTTATGTGCAGGTTTATTAACACATGCAGTCAATATCTCAGTCTTTAGTGTATTAATAGAGCGGTAGGGTGTGAGTGCAACGCTTATCCGAGCGGGGGGATAGTGTATTCAGCTTCCGAGCGAAGGCAGCAAGCAGTGCGCGGTCGAGGTGGGTCAACGGGCCAGGTGGGCAGAGGCAGAAGGTGTGGTTGCAGAGAAGGCATGCCGAGTTGGGCAAGATTTTCTCCACTTCTGCCTCGGCCGGGGTTCTCCGGAGCGCTCAGAGACTGGAAAATGCGAACAAGAGAACAGTCTTAGTTCACTTCTTGCACAGAACATCTTAC
The DNA here is from genome assembly GCA_030347435.1 of Clarias fuscus. NCBI lineage: Eukaryota > Metazoa > Chordata > Actinopteri > Siluriformes > Clariidae > Clarias > Clarias fuscus. The sequence continues at coordinate 26,591,043 of CM059205.1, forward strand.
TCACCGATCTGGCATTCAGATCTCCTTTTCTGGCTCTAGGACTGTGAGTGATAATGCAGAGCCGGCTGTATAGGGTCGGTGCCCCACCCCTTTCTGAAGAGCCTTGCTGCTGGCCTTGGTACTTAATGTGCCGCTTGTTTTTGTTGTACAAGGAGCTTTTATAGAATATGCAGTATGGTGTTGGACTTTGGCCTGCTGTTACAAAGCATAGGGTATTTTTGGAAAGTATACTGAATATGTTTCATTCATTAATGATTTTTATATTTATTTATTTTTGTATTAGTCGTGCATATGATGATAGTTATTGCAGAAAAACACACTCTTCTGTTCTTCTTAACACTTCAGATTTAAAGGCAGCAACAATGATCAGATGCAGGTTTTAAAAAAGATGTTCAAGGTTACAGTGTGTACACTGTGTGGAGATATTTGTGAAGTTACTTATAAATTACCCAACAGGAAGTAAGTGCAATGGGACTCAGGAACATTGAGGAACACAGAAGGATTAAATTTCACATACTGAAGGGAAATTATTCTCAGCAACACAATAATTGAAAACGTCCAGTCACTTAGGTAGGATGAAAACCATTCTAGAGCAGCCCGAAGATACCAACCCATTTACCAAGTCACTCAACCAGGATACAATGGTCTACAGTTGCGAATGCTGCCCGGAGATCCAGCAGAACTAGACATTAGTGGACATTGGTTACCAGGTGGATAGTAAACTTAACTAAAACAAAAAATATTAGAGCGGCTGACCTTAATCATTTGTGACTCAAAAGAGGAGGATGATTCAGTGTTTTGCACCCAAAGACTTTGTTTTCATGTGGGACTTTTTGGGACAATTCCCGGAGTACACCTCTGTCATGTGCTGACTGCCCTCACCTGAGCGTTTTTGCCTTGGACACAGTGGTTGTCTCACATGTAATTTAGTCTAAGTTTATCCTACCCTGTTCTGACTTGTTCCGTTAATTATTGCTGTTGTGTTTGTTTTTATTTATTTATTTGCACTGTTGTCCTTGGTTTTGTTTATTTGTGCTTTTTCATTAAATGTCTTAATGCCTACAAATATGCCTTGCCTGCATCTTCCATCCAATCCTGATGAATCTTGAGAAGTCTTCTGGGCAAATATTCGGTGGATCAATGAGACAACAGTTACGAACACAGCATTTCATAAAAATATCCAGCTATCAGTGACAAAGAGTGGAAGAGAGTATTTACAGCCAAGTTTGTGGAATTATTAGCAAATATTTTTTTAAGAGAAATTAGATACTTTTTTTTTTGCTTCTGTGCACAAGAGTTTTTAATCTGTACTTAAATTATTATTAACGTGCAGAAGTCAGAACAATATGTATGAAGGTGCTACAATTTCTACATGGATATTATTGAATTTCAACATACACTGTATTATAACCTGAGAATGTGCACATTAACCACATGTGAATTTATTCAATACAAAGTGTGATCTAAGATTTAGGTAAATCTATATACAATATTGGTTAATGTTTCACAGAGTTTATAATGAAGACATTAACAGGTAAAACTATTCACCCCTTATTCATCTTCTTATATTGTGTGTGTTTGAGAGAGAGAGAGAAATTAAAAACTAAAAATAAAAAATATATTTCTTAAACTTTTTTAATATAAACACACACCGCATTTCTCTGAATGAATAATTTGCTGTTAATAATTGGATGTAACCCTGGATCCTGATACGGCGCATCCTGAACACAGAGTGTCTGCTGATTTAAAAAAATTGACACATGGAGTACAGGATTCCCCTGATACACCAGAGAGGTTTATTGTTGATCTCCGTGTTGTGGGAAAGCAGAGTTTCTCCTCAGGGAGATTTTATCATGAGGTGCCGGTCAGAGAGAACACTGAGTGGATATTAGGAGTGATGAGAAAGAACATAAACAGGAAGGGGACAATTACATTAAAACCTCAGAATGGATTCTGGACTGTGATACTGAGGAATGAGAATCAGTATAAGGCTTGTGCTGATTCCTCTGTCCCCCTCACACTGAGAGAGAAGGTGGAGAAGGTGGGGGGTGTTTGTGGATTATGATGAGGGTCTGGTCTCCTTTTGTCAGGGAATACCACCAGAGGGCGCCAAAGCACCCACAGACTCCATTTTGTGTTTTGTTTTCATTTGTAGTTTTGGTGGACTCAAATCCCCAGAATGCACCTCGGTCAGGTGATGTGGCGCTCACCTGAACTGAGGTTGCTAATTAGTTTTGTTATAAATGTTCTTGTGTTCAGTGTGTCCTTGTCTTGCATCTGTTCGTCTAGGGTTACTGTGTTGTTCTGGTATGTTCTTCCTGGCTCTGTGTTCTCCTGGTTCTGTGTTCTCCTGGTTCTGTGTTCTTCTAGTTCATCGTTCTCCTGGTTCTGTGTTCTCCTAGCCTTTGTCTGTTTCCTGGCCTCTGTCTGTCTCCTAGCCTGTCTGTCTCTCAGTCTTTGTAACCCCTAGTCTGTGTAGCTCCATGTTTAGTGTATTCTGTGTTTAAGTTCATGTTCTGTTCCTTTTGTTCCCTGTTTTGTTTTCAATAAAGATTTCTGTTCACTTCACCTCTGTTACTATGCCTCTCTTTCGTCCCGCAAGCAGTAACCATGACACCTTTTATGATGTGAAGTCCAGATCTCATATCTACTCTTTCACTGGTCAGTGTTTCACTGAGAAACTCTATCCATACTTCAGTCCATGTTATACAGACGGTGTCTTACTTTTACAGGACCATGAACCACTGAGCATTACTGCTGGAATTAAATTAATATACTGTACGATTTATAGCTTATAACATTTTAAACTGTATGTTTTACAACTGGTTATAATTATCATTTATTTCTAAAAACATAAGTGTCAAATATGATATAAGACTAATTGTTATTGTATATAAAACATGTAGAGTCTTTATCATCTGTTTTAAGTAGATACAATCAAATTAAAGTCATTATTAGACACATGGAAGTTAGTCCAGTAATTGGATCATACAGTGTTTGTGTTTTTAATCTGATTTCTCTTAGAAACTCCGATATAATGGTGACATTTACATTTACTTTACTGGTCTTTTGGCAGACTCTCTGTTTCCACCATTGGATAGATCCTCAAACTGGTTACTAGGCTCATAACTATAAGTACCATTAGTCACTGTTAACACTGTTGGAAAGGTTCAACCATTTAAAGAAGGTGCCAGAATGTTTTCCTTGATCCCCAAAAGATGATGGAACCAGTCAAGCTGTGCTTAAGAATCTGAAGAATTAGAGTACATTTGCACATACTAGGAATTTGTGACCGAAGCTTCCAGAGATGACAACACAAAACGAAACAAAAAAAGATTACAATTAACAAGGAATGGAATAAGATGTAGCGCCAAACAAACAGGAAAAGTACAAGGACGAGGTGGTTTGGATGTGAGAGGTCCAAATAATTTTGTGATGGACAGTTTGCATGGAGTAGATGTGGATCCTCTCCATGTCACTTCATACAACTATTCTTCTATGTAGAAAACAAACCATATCCTGCTGCTGAGAGGTCAAGGGGGATGAGGACAGATGACAGTTTAGCTGATCTAGCAGCATGGAACTATTCCGTGAATGGCAGAAGGGCAGTCTCTGAGAATATGCCGCTTTGAATCTGGAATAAGTAGGATCATCACAGGTGTTTTGCGAGGGACAAAGAGACATTTGATTGTAGACAGTGCATTCAAGAATTTAGAAAGAAAAGAGAGAAGTGATACCAGTGTTAATGATGTCTGCTTGATCCAGCAGGAACATGACCAGATGATTTGAAAAGGTTGATGATGGTTGTGATGAGGGGGAGAAGGTCTTCTGAAATGGCCTAGGGCATTGGGAAGGAATTGAGTCTAACAAACAGGTGGTGGGATAGAGGGTGAGGTGATGAATAGAATATGGCAAAGTCATCAGCAGTCAGGGAGGCCAGTGGTTTGAGTAGTGAAGAGAAGATATTGTGGCGCTTGCAAGGATTATGTGCATAAGCTTTCAGCTTTTCCCTGTTGAAGGCAGTTTTAGGGTAACTGCAGTTCTCTGCAGTATCTAATTCTTTTCTATTGCTGCAGAATATATTGGATAGCCAAGGAGCTGGACCAGGGATGCAACTGCACATTTGCTGAGGGGTATTCAAGATCATGGGTCCCCCATTTAATGTCATTTACATAAAAAATAGCATCAGTCAATGTCCAAATCCTTAGAATGGCAAGCTGCAAAAATAACTTAGATTTTCAAATAACCTGCAGTACTCTGACAAGGAAAAGTGCGTACAGTACGTATGCTTAGACCCTGACGTGGTGCAAAGCACTTTTCCACATCAAGGCCATTTTTTAAAATGTGACCGTTGCCATGGATTTTGGCGTACACACAATCTAAGGTTAAATTTGTGCATACACACACTTTATGAATGAGGCCAAGGATATTGTGAATTACATTACAGATTGGGGCAAAGTTCTTGGTTTGTCTTGCAGAAAGTGCAGGGAAAGATGGAGAGCCACATCTGCAGGATGATATCAGAAGAGAGGAGTTAGATGGAGAATGCAGAGATGCAACAGAGGTGGAAGCAGAGGAAAAACCTTACCCAGAGGACCCATCAAACTGGCCCCATCAAATTACTGACACTTTTAGGCAAAACATGACTGAGAGGGGTGATATTGTTATCGCTTATTATCAAATGGGGAGAGAATTAAGCGAGACTGGTGTGTTATATTCCAAGAAAGCTTCAAGAAATAAGTAACCATTACACAGATACTTACCTTTCATGGAAAGATTTGGCAACTCGCTTGCAGTTATGGAAGATAATTGAAGTGAATTGCGAGAGAGAAGCATCTTCCAAACAGGAGTAGGCCTCTGTTATAATAAGATATGTCCACACAGACGAAAGAAAAAAAAAACAAGTGTACAGGAATCATTTGTTTGCTTCACTGCTGTGAAGGACACAACTGGTCAAGGCCTGGCAAAGAGTAAGATTGAAGTGAAGGAGGAGAATTTAAGATTGGAGGGAGATTCACAAAGTGGTCCAAGCTTTAATCCGGGAGAAAAACCCAGAGGCAATATTCATTCCTTGCTGCTGCCACAGCCTCAATCTCCTTTTGTGTGATGCAGCATCTTTAAACAATGAATGTTTAATTTTCTTTGGCACTTTTCAGAGACTCTACATGATCTCCTCCAAATCTGTCAAGAGCTGGGACGTTCTGAAAAAATTGTGGAAATTGGACACTGAAGCCACTGAGTGACACCAGGTGGGAGGCAAAACTAGATTCTGTTTGAGAATCCTGTTTACGAAAAGCTTACAATAGGGTCTCGAATACTGTATGAATGAACGCGTAGAGAGATCCATACGCTAGTCTCGTTCTGTTTACACAGCAGGGCTTTCCGGAAAAAAGGATAAGGATAAGGCAAGAGCCCAATAACTTGTTTGTGCTTAGTGGTGAGAACCTCAGTTAACATTTTTAACAATAAGTAAAAAAATTTTTAAACCAAACGCTTATTTTTTCAGGAATAATGATTTGATATTAACGGACGGTAACTATGCTCAGCCTCGCTGGCAATAACGTTAAATGTTGATGAACTTAAAGACTTACAGTAATACAAAATGATAGGTCAAGCTTACCAATCTCTTTTGATCTATTTTGACATTGCTGTCCTCATTTTAAGACACTGTTTTTCATTTTCTTTTTTTCTTTTTCTGTTCTGCGTGCCAGAAAATGTCCCTCTTCTGTCCATTTTGCATACGTGACTGTCTGGCAACTATAGGGGGGTGGGGCTCAATTGATATATATATATATATATATATATATATATATATATATATATATATATATATATATATATATATATATTTATTTATTTATTTATTTATTTATTTATTTTTTTAATTTACTTGTTTAAAATGTTAAACAAAAATAGTCTCTTAACAAATATAATTTTTCAAATATTTTAAAAACTTTATTAAAGACAATTTTCAAAGATTTTTTTTTTTCACAATGGCGCCCCCCTTCAAGTGGCGCCCCCATGCACTGCATATACTGCATACCCAATTTTTGCGCCCCTGAGCAGGACAAGAACTCTTCACTGATTTAGAAGACATAGGAGGTCCATGAATTAAGAAAAAGAGGAGAAATAAGTAATAGTGACTTTCGCTAGTGGTAGGGAAGAAAAGGAGTCTGAGTCTGAGAGAAATGATAGGGTATAGGAAGACACAGAGGAAGACAAGACAGAGTGGAGTTCTCTGCGGGTAGAAGTAAAATTTTGGTGATTGGTTTTATGCATGATAGGAAGGGTAAAGGAGGAGAATACCAGATAACCTAGATAGCACACTGCTGAAGGGCCAACTCTGGGCCAACGCCAGTGCATATGTTGGGCCAATGTTAGCATCAATAGTTGGCCCAATGTCATTTTGTCCATTGGCCCACATTGGCTCATTGATGGGGCCAAAGTTAGGTTGGCCCAATGTTGGCACAACGTTGGTTCAGAACATAATGGCGAAATTGGAAATTAAATTAGACTCTTTTCATCACCAATAATAAGAAAACAAATTTATATCTTCAGAAATGTATTTATTAATTTTAATTGTGATAAAATGATTACAAACTAAGAAAAATTATGTAACCATTATGATAATAAACTACAAAATAAACTCCTAGTACTAAAACTTTTTCTCTCAGCAAGGGGGATGAAAATGAATGCATACAAACAAAGTACCCATTGCCTCATATTCTCTTTTTTTTATTTTTTTTTTTAGGTGGCTCTGCATCTGCAAAAAACTATGTACTATATATTAGCCTTTAAATGTTTCTGGCACTTACTATGGCAACAAACCCTATGGTTCTAACCTCTTTATGGCTCCGTATTTACTGATAACAGGTGGATTAGCCTAGCATAATAGTGCATAGCTAATCATATTTCTTACCACATTACAGCAAAACTACTAACTACGTGCTTTTCATGTTACCACCACAGATTCTCAACACACTAATGAGGTATTTACATCTTATTTGGAGGAATATGACCAGCACAAAGCTAAAGCAATATCATTTAATTTCCCATTTTAAACCTTTCCATTATCTACTGAAGCAATGTTGGGCCAACCTATCTTTGGCTCCACCAATAGGCCAACAGTGGGCCAATGGACAAAATGATGTTGAGCCAAACACTGATGCCAACTGGGCCCAATGTATGCACTGTCATTTGCACAACTTTGGCCCGACGTCAGAGCACTAACAAAAGGTCACCAACATTTTTCTGACATTGGGCCAAATAAGCAGTGCTATCTGGGAACAATCAGATTTATCAAGAGGAATAGCAGTGATATCTTTGGCTGGGGAGGGGTCAAGAGAATTCCCTCTCTTCCCTCTCTGTGTAAATACACAGAGCATGCAGAAGACATAAAGGAGCGTAATGCCCCTACGAAGTGTCCAAATCTTCACTATCAAAACACTAACAAATGTGCGACAGCATGGCTTACCCCCAAAAAAATTATGTAACTTTTGAAAACTGAATCTTATGTATGACAGATCATTGTATGTTTATTCTTCCTGTTAGAAGTTTAAAACCAGTTTGTCTCAAATGTTCCAAAATCTTGGTGGTCCACAAAAGCAGACATGTGGGAAGCCACTATGAGATAAAACATGGATCGTTAAAGCAAACAAATCAACAGCAGTCCGAAGTGAAGGAATGTAAAATATCCAAACTGAGAGTGTTAGCAGCTCAAATCAAACTGTTGAGTAAAAGTGACGCTATGTGCTGGATTAAATAAACTACTTTAAACAGAGTATATTTGGCTGATGACGCAAGAAGTATAACTTGCATTAACAAGGCGTAAGATACTCAACTTTACAAATATTTTGTATGAAAATTAATTTGTATTAACAAGTTAGGCAGAGAGTTCTGCCATACAGAAAGAAAGGTCGACATGTATGTGGGCTTCGAAATGAAATAATAATATCATAATTTAACTGTTACTACAAACTCTTTACTGTCAACGGTGGTTACTAACTCCAGTATTTTATAAGGCCATGTCCACATGTAAGCCGGGTATTTTTTGTCTGCGATTTTGGTTTCGTCCACATCAATTTTCAGTGGTATTGTGTGGAAACGGGGAAACAGAGATTTTGGCTTGTTGTAATGTCACCTTGTGTGCCGATGATGTCAATGTTTGTGTGCTAGTCTTTTTGATTTGACATCAGCTTTGTTTACTATATTTGTGCAGTAGCGGACTTACATAGAGTAAACCAGTGACTGTGTTAACGCTGCTTACTGGACTTTTTACATGTGCGTACAGACACCGGTATACCAACATGTACAAAGGATAATGACGTTTTGTTTAGGCTTCTGATTGCCCCCCTATTGATTAGTGATGCCCCTAACAGCACTTAGCAGGGCATTTTGCATATATTTTTAAAATGTAGGTCGTGTGGACAGAATTATTAAAAAAGAAAATACCTGGCTAAGTGTGGACATAGCCTAAATTACAACTGTTACTTTAAATATTTCACAAAATATATAAGTCTTGTGCCACCCCTCATTTCTTTATATGTTGCGTCTAACGAGCCAGAAATACTTTTATTTTTTTATGTTGTCTTGGGAATCAGTTCTCCAAGCTCTCATGTTAGGCAAGTTTTTAGTTTTTAATTTTCAGTCCAGTCCCTGTACCTGAACAGTTTCAAAGGAATGTATTTTAAGCTACACAGTGAGTCATGAATCATTCAAGCATAAAAAATATCTAACTTAAGGCATGAACCAGTAAGAAACAGGTACAGATGATCAGACTGGTGATTAGTATACTGGTGATGCTGAATGCTGAGTGGTTGGAACAGTCGAGAAGGGAAATCAGAAATTGTTACATAAACAAGCAATTTTTAAGTAGTATATCTAGGCACGTAGCAGCCTGCCACAGTAAAACATTCGTAATCTACACCATTTAATTTAATAAGAAGACCATGTTAATAATTAACCATGTTGTTTGATTATGATCCCCCCCCCCGCCCCCCCGCCAAAAAAGTTGCAAAAAGCACACAGTTGTTAACAACACCAAAATTATCTGCTACACTTTCTCACTGTAACAGTTTACAGTTTCCAGACTAATGGAAGTGATCAATCAGATTCAAGTCATTGTTCTTCTCCAATAATGATCACTGATTTATAACCATAATATGTAAATATGTCACCTACATAAATTATGAAATAAAATAATAAAATCAGAAGCATGAATCGGAGAAATACAATGGGATGGTTGCAATTTAGTTGTTAGAGGTATCACTATTTGTTTGAATTTATATCCAAGAAATTTTAAGTGAATAAAAGTCTACACACCCCTGTTAGAGTTTCATGGTTTGATAATGTAAGCATATAACAACTTGGCACACCTTTCTTTGACCATTTGAACCCATTCTACTGGAAAATGCTCCAGATCTGTTAAATTGTGAGCAGATCTCATGTACACAGTCCTGTTTATGGTAACCACAGGTTTTTGACATTAGATTTGTGCTGTGATTGGTGTTCCATAACACTAATATTCCTGTTTTGATTGTTATTCTGCTGCAATACTTTAGCTGGTTAATTAACACAGGTCTGCAGCTTTTGTGAGAAAATGCATAGTGTATAGTTAGTGATATTAACACTTATCACTAACTATACACCAGTAAACAGGTGATAGGATCATAGGGATCCAGAGTTCAATCATGCCCACAGGGAGTCCATCTGGTCTGATCCCACAGAAGTACCAATGCAGCTTAACACACAAAAAACATCACCTACACTCTTATCTTACCACCTTTAAAGAAAAACTTTGTCTATGCAGCTTTTTACATTGAGATTAAAGAGACCCAGGAGATGTAGCTTTCATTTGTTTAGTGTTAATATTTGAGCATGTTAGGTTCTGTAAACTATTAATGTACCTTGAATAAAAATGAAAGTTGTCTTATTATCCTAATGTGCTTTATTTCTTATTTTGAACTCCTGTTAAAGAAAATAGTATGAATGTTGTAATAATGCCATATAATAAAACCATATAATAAAAACATTGCAAGAAATAATTTAAAATGGAGGCACAAATAAATAGATGTGAATGTATTACTTTATTAGGTTTCTAGAGATTTGTACAATATCCCTAAAATTTTTAAATTACTTTGTGCCCATAGGTACATTAAACAACAATATGGTCTTTTTAATGCTCTAGCATTAAACTATATTTAAAGACAAGCAGTGCTGCTTTCCCAGTTCAGATTGTACACTCACTCACTCACTCACTCATCATCTACATCATCATCATCAACATCTTAATCCTGTATTCAGGGTCACGGGGCCGGGAGCCTATCCCAGGAGACTTGGGGCACAAGGCGGGGTACACCCAGGACAGGGTGCCAATCAATCGCAGGGCACACACACACATACACACACTCACACACTCATTCACACACTACGGGCATTTTTTGGTAATGCCAGTTAACCTAACCTATATGTCTTTGGACTGTGGGAGGAAACCGGAGTACCCGGAAGAAACCCTCCAAGCACAGGGAGAACATGCAAACGCCCAGACTGTACACAGTTATCCTAAAAATAATAATAATAATAATAAAAGAATGCATGTTCAGGATTTTTTTTTGACCAAATAACACAATTATTCAACTATGGTGATAATGCATGGCTTGTGATGGAGAATATGTTAAGTAGTATCTTTGTATAGAGGTAGAGTTACTCTACCAACAAGTGCCATTTGAATGACCTATGTCAGTTAATAAAAATGTTATGCCATTACATTAAATACAACCCTCTTATTATTCCTACTATAAAAAGGCATTTCCATCATGGGGAGTAGCCATTCTGATTTAGAACTTCAAAACAATCGCAGTATTCCTATCATCATGAAACATTTGGTCCCTTCAGAGCAACACAGAGAAATACATGAGCGTGTGAGTGGATGTATGTGTGTGTGCCCTGTGATGAATTGGCAGCTCGTCCAGAGTGTACCCTGACTCGTGTCCTACTGTAAGTCTCCTGGCATAGTCTCCAAAATTTAATGTCAGGTTAAAGAGGTATAGACATTGAGTGTAACAGCTGTAGGCTGAACTGAGGAAGAAAAACTAAGAGGAGCAAAATAAAAAAGGTCTATGTCCACTATTATCACAGACTGTTACATTGACTTTATAGCAGTATTTTTTTTTTACTGTTATTTGAAATTTTCAAAAAATAACACAAACTGCTACAAGAAAAACACAGATGTGGAAATAATTTTAATACTCTGCAGATTGTCAGCATTTTATTACACAATTAATCTGTAGCTCTTGTGGTTGAGTGTAAAATTAAAAATGGAAATATGTTTTTTTTTTTTTTTTTGGAGTACGATTTAAATGTGTGGTAGTTCCTACAGTTGTCCAGCGGGGGCAGAGCACCTGAGTGTTCATTATTGTAAATCTAGGGAGAGCACTTGTGTGCGCGTGCGTGAGATTTACAGTTGTTAATGAATTTACAGTTTTAAATAATGTTTAATGCTGTGTGTTTTGTCCTCAGCATCATGTTAATTCTATAGATATGTAGATGTATTTAAAATATAATTGTATTTGTACATAATCATACAAAAAAGTTACATTAGTTGTGATCTTCAGAAACTGATGATGGCTGTAACACAGAGAATTTTGGTGAAATGAGTTTGATTTGATCAGGTTAGATCTGCATCTCTCTACAGAACTGCAGTTTTAATCTCAGCTCTCAGTATGCAACAACCATCACAAATTCTCTCGCCTTCACCGTCACTCTGCTTAAACACGCCTAGACTTTATTATACATTCACACCCTCAGTACATACAGTAAGTACAGTCATGATCGACAGTTCATTATGAATTATACACTCAGTGTCATGTACCTGTGGATACCAAGCCTTATCTTCTCCAGTTATTGTGTTTACATTTAGATTTTTTTTAATATATACATTTTAGTCTGTTGCTCTGTTTGCATGTCACCTGAATTCTGTCTGCTTTATTCTTTTGATTTTAGATTTATTTATAATAAGGAATCTTTACCTGGAACTGTAACCATCTCTATCACCTGATAGTGTGAAGCACTATCTTCATGCATGTGGTCTTTATTATTCCTTTCTTTCCCCTAATAATTACTCTGTACGCGTCCACCAGTTCTGCTGCACTGTTGTGTAATTGCTATATATTTAGCGATTTGTGCTGTTTTTTTTGTTGTTGTTTGTTTTGTTTTACAGCAGACATTAAGCAGCAGTCAGCTCAGTATTTACATTATTTCAATGCCAAGCATTTTTGATGTCAGTGAAGAATGTTCTTAAGATTTGCTTTATTATCAGATTGATTATCAATGCTGCTGCTAAACCTGCTGTACATTAACATGTTTTCATATTACACAATAACAAAGATTAATACAACTATTTTATATGCAAAGATCATTTCAAACACAATCACTTCATGAACTAAGTCATCAATTTAAAACAAAGTATATACTGTACAGACTCCCCGTCCACTATAAAAGGAACACTAGTACACCAGATCATTTATGCAGGTCATTTCATTTATTCAGTCAGCCAATCATGCGGCAGAAGCACAGTGGATACATGCACACAAGTCAAAAGCTTCAGTTGATGTTTATATCAAATCAGAATAGGTAAAGTGTGGTCATTGTCACTTTAATCATGGCATATATTTTGGTTCCAAATGAACTAGTATGTTGATTTCAGAAGGGTTTTTATGCACATGTTTATCATCAACTATACCAACTCTCATCTCTCCTTACTGCTTTCAGTCTCTGCCTTATGCAAAGACTTGTGCAGGAGTCAATAATTTTTTATTCTAAAGCTATCCTGTCATGTTCTATTCTGATTCTTATTTTGATTCTTACCTACCTATCAACATCTGCCATATTTCCATAGAATCTCATAAAAGCTTAAGATTGTACTGTTTCAGGATCTAATTCAGGACTGTGGGAAATTAGTATAGTATAAAAAGCTCTGTATGAAGAGTTAAAATTAGAGCTACAGTCTTAATAACACCACTTTAAGCAGTTAGACGAATGGCATTGTGGGTACAGCAGGATTAAACATAAGTGAAAAATCATCAACACAAACTGAAATTTAAACTAAAAATTCCACTTGGAATTTTGTTACAAAGTAATTTTAAACACCACTGAAGATCACATTATAGTTATAAAGATTAACATGTACAGTATGCTATTCAGGGTGGATTTTTCTTTGAAAACAAATCAACGTAATTTAGTATTACACTGCTTCTGCATGTTGCAACTGGAACCTAAGCCTCACTTCCTATTATGTTTCTTTAAAAAAGGGTGTGGCTCCCAAACGACCAAAAGCGAAAGTACACCAACTGAAAGCGGAAGCGTTGGAACAAACCGTGTTTACTTTCATATACACATCTTAAAATAAGTGAGTATTTAGATTTTTGATAGAAATTAGGAGTTAATTTGTGCTATAAACAGGTGTAGTGTCATTTATTTTGAAGAGATAATAAAAATTTGTCTTTCAGGGATGATGGTTGTTTGTTTGACTCTGCTGATTTTCTACAGATTCATGGAATCTCAGTCAGGTATGAAAAAATATTCTCTCACTCTTTCTCTCTGTTATGTTTTTACGTCGTTACACTGTAGCCCGCAGAGATTTTGTTGTTGTTGTTGTTGTTGTTTGTGTCGAATAAAGCACTGAAGAGGTGAATGTAAACTGAGCAACGTTTGGTTTGTTTCTATATGCGAATGATGGTGAACTGCACACTCGAGCTCAACAGGTTATGGGCCCAAAATTGAAACAAGTGAGCGTTTTTGAGTAAGTCATATGTTACTGACTACCTAATAAAAGCAGAGAACATCATTACAACCCTGAGAGATGCAGGAGAAACTGAGTGATGGGCTTACCTTAGCTACCAGACTACCGTGGACTACCAGACTCTTTCAAACCGCTAGCCATTCACATAACGCAAAATGAGGACAATGTTACATTCACAGAAGATTGCAGATTTACGAGGAGGCAGAGAAAATTAAACTTGAGTCCATGGACAACATGATGAAAGCACACACGAGACAAGCACGAGGCCCTTCAAAGCCACACACTAAGGATAGAAGAGATAGAAATACCAACGTGACATGTTACAAATGTGAAATAAAAGGACACAAGACAAGAAAATGTTTTAGAAAAGTGTGGTGTAATCATTGTAAAAATAATACATGCAGAATTCTTGTGCAAGAAAAAGGGAGACCAAGATGGTGCCAGAAAGGTTGCAGATGAACAAGACTATGACCAAGACCACCTCTTCAAAGCTGAACACTCAGAATGTGAAAGCCAGATAATGTTAAAACAAAAGGCATAATGGTAGATGCAGGAGCGCATCTACCATTACTATACATGTGCCTTCGTACCCACATGACATTTTCTCAGTAGCAAGGGCAACAAATGGAGGAGCAACACTTGCCTTCAAAAAAGAGGACAGCCACATGGTTACAAATAGATGGCAGTAGGTTTGATATCCACAAAAATGGAAATTTGTATTATTTGCCAACTGTTGATGAAAGTGTTAATCAGTGCAATGTGATTAACAAACTTGGCATGAAATTCTGGGTCATTGAAACTATGAAGATGTGCAAACATATCAAAGTGTAGTTAGAGACATGGACATTAAGAGAGACACAGTCAGACAAAATTGGTTATGTGAAGTGTATACACAATAAAAATTCACTCAGACAAGAAACAGGGAGCCAGAAAGGCAAAGAAACCCTTAGAACTAATACACACTGACTTACATGCCAGCACAGAGCAAAGAGGGACATCGATATGCACAGTCTTTTACAGATGACTATTCGGGTACTGTGTTATTGTATTTTCTAGCATCTAAGGGAAACACAGTTCAGGTCACAGAAAAGTTATTATAAACTGACATAGCACCTTATGGAGAAGTCAAATGCATCCGTTCAGATTACGGCACAGAATTTTCAAGACACAAAACATCTGAACCATATTCACTGCACCAGAATGGCACAGCAGAGAGAGGTTGGAGAACACACTATGACATGAGCAGGTGTTTACTGATAGAGAGCGGGTTACCAGATGAATTATGGAATTACGCTAAGCAAACATCAGCCTATGTGAGAAACAGGTGTTACAGTAAAGAAAAATCCATACGAGTTATTCACAGGTAGAAAGCCATATGCTTCCAAAATGCAGAAATTGGGATCGATATGTTTTGCTTACAAACAAGAGAAAGGAAAGTTAGACTCTAGATGTGAACAAGGTGTGTTCATTGGCTATGACAAAAACAGTCCGGCTTATCTAGTGTACTATCATAACGCAAAGAAGGTCCAAAAGCATAGGTTGGTGAAGTTCACAAAAAATCATTAGAGGTGAGAAAAATGATAAAAATGTGGAAAATGTACCAGGCCAAGGCATTTGAAGTGATGTTTCTGTGACTTTGCCTGCTTTGCCAGAACAAGCTGAACTCAAACCGACTAGCTAAATTACTGAGACTGTAATCAGAAGGAACCCACCAAGAATCAGAAGGAGGCCAACTTATTTACAGGATTTTGAGACAGAGAATAAGTAGGGCAAACTGCTAACATGCCAAAACTTTTGTTATAGAGTAGTATGCGATATACCTCAAACCTATCAGGATGCCATAACATCAACCAAATCCAAACAATGGAAAAATGCCATGGATAAAGAAATGAGCTCACTAGAGTAAAACAAGGTCTTGACACTTGGAAGTTGGAAGCAGATGGGTTTACACACTGAAAAACATTGATGGATCTGAGAAATACAAAGCAAGATTTGTTGCAAAATGTTACAGTCAAAAACAAGGGACTGACTATGATGAAACATTCTCACCTACAGTGAGAAAGTGATTATCAGAACGAGTCAATTTTATCTTGCATCAGGACATTGAGACAACCTATTTCCATGCACCAATTGATCACGAAATTTATATGAAACAGCCAGAAGGCCATGAACAAAATACCAAAAAGTTCTGAATACTCAAAAAGGTCTATTAATTTGACCTAACTACAATTATTTAAATTAACAGTACTCAATGTGTTTAATTACTTTGAGCATTAGTGTTTACAGTGTATGTGTATATAAAAGAAATACATAATGTGAAAGTAATCCTAATAGTATGGGTAGATGATCTAATCATAGCAACTAACAATGAAAGTATTCTGGAAAGTGTGCTTACTGAAAAGTTAAACATGAAAGACTTGGGAAAGTTACAAATATTTCCTGGGCATAGCTTTTGAACAGACAGAATGTCTAGCTAAAATGTCATAGGAGAAATACACACGTGGACAAAATTATTGGTACCCTTCGCTCAATGAAAGAAAAACTCACAATGGTCACATAAATAACTTTAATCTGACAAAAGTAATAATTTAAAAAAATTCTATGAATGTTAACCAATGAACGTCAGACATTGCTTTTCAACCATGCTTCAACAGAATTATTTAAAAAAATAAACTCATGGAACAGGCCTGGACAAAAATGATGGTACCCCTAGAAAATACTGAAAATAATGTGACCAAAGGGACATGTTAATTCAAGGTGTGTCCACTAATTAGCATCACAGGTGTCTACAATCTTGTAATCAGTCAGTGGGCCTATATATAGGGCTCCAGGTAGTCACTGTGTTGTTTGGTGACATGGTATGTACCACACTCAACATGGACCAGAGGAAGTGAAGGAAAGAGTTGTCTCAGGAGATTCGAAAGAAAATTATAGACAAGCATGTTAAAGGTAAAGGCTATAAGACCATTTCCAACTAGCTAGATGTTCCTGTGACTACAGTTGCACATATTATTCAGAAATTTAAGATCCATGGGACTGTAGCCAACCTCCCTGGACGTGAC
This sequence comes from Clarias fuscus, assembly GCA_030347435.1. Classification (NCBI taxonomy): domain Eukaryota; kingdom Metazoa; phylum Chordata; class Actinopteri; order Siluriformes; family Clariidae; genus Clarias; species Clarias fuscus. Next base: position 26,607,903 of record CM059205.1, read on the forward strand.
CGCAGGAGGAAAATTGATGACAAATCAAAGAGACGGATAATCCGAATGGTAACAAAAGAGCCCAGAAAGACTTCTAAAGAGATCCAAGGTGAACTTCATGCTCAAGGAACATCAGTGTCGGATCGCACCATCCGTCGTTGTTTGAGCCAAAGTGGACTACATGGGAGACGACTAAGGAGGACAGCATTGTTGAAAACAAATCATAAAAAAGCCAGACTGGAATATGCCAAACTACATGTTGACAAGCCACAAAGCTTCTGGGAGAATGTCCTATGGACAGATGAGACAAAAATGGAACTTTTTGCCAAGGCAAATTTTGCTAATTATACTTGAAGCATATCAAGAAAAGAACACTGTCCCTACTGTGAAACATGGAGGAGGCTCTGTTATGTTCTGGGGCTGCTTTGCTGCATCTGGCACAGGGTGTCTTGAATCTGTGCAGGGTACAATGAAATCTCAAGACTATCAAGGGATTCTAGAGAGAAATGTGCTGGCCAGTGTCAGAAAGCTGGGTCTCAGTCGCAGGTCATGGGTCTTGCAACAGGACAATGACCCAAAACATACAGCTAAAAACACCCAAGAATGGCTAAGAGGAAAACATTGGACTATTCTAAAGTGGCCTTCTATGAGCCCTGACCTCAATCCTATTGAGCATCTTTGGAAGGAGCTGAAACATGCTGTCTGGAAAAGGCGCCCTTCAAACCGGAAACAACTGGAGCAGCTTGCTCATGAGGAGTGGGCCAAAATACCTGCAGAGAGGTGCAGAAGTCTCATTGACAGTTACAGGAATCGTTTGATTGCAGTGATTGCCTCAAAAGGTTGTGCAACAAACTATTAAGTTAGGGGTACCATCATTTTTGTCCAGGCCTGTTCCATGAGTTCATTTTTTTTTATAATTCAGTTGAAGCATGGTTGAAAAGCAATGTCTGACTTTCATTGGTTAACATTCATAGAATTCTTATTTATTATTAATTTTGTCAAATTAAAGTTATTTATGTGACCATTGTGAGTTTTTCTTTCATTGACCGAAGGGTACCAACAATTTTGTCCACGTGTGTATGTAAGAAAAATTCTAGATCGATTTGATATGCAGAACTGTAAACCTAGGGAAACTCCATGTGAACAAAAGTTAGAATATTCGAAGGATCCTGAAAAAACGAAAAACCCAAGGAAATTCAGAGAGGCAGAGGGAAGTTTAATCTATTTGTCCACTTGCACACAACCAGATTTGAGTTTTGTCATCAGTAGACTATTTCAGCATTTTGCTGAACAATTCTGACAATTCAACCCAGTAAAACATGTTGGCTAATAAGGTCAATGTAGTTAGCCTTTCTGGCATTAGCTTTAATATGTGAACACCTTATTTGCCATCTCTGTACATGATCATAAATCATTTGTTCCTCCTTTGCTGGTTGCCCTAAATCCAGACAGATCTCAGCAGCTGGGAGTGGAGCAAAAATATCCATTTATAAACAATTTATTTACTAAACAACCTAAAAAAGAAATGAGTTCCACAGATAAATATAAATATGAAATGAACAATGAATAACACATTTATTTATTATCAACTAATGTGTGCAATCCTAAAAAATGAGTTTCAGTTTTAATGTCAAGCGTACTGTTAAAGTTGCAAAGTCTAAGATTTCGTTCAATCACATTTAGCTTTGATCACAGCACACAATGTAGCCAGTTCATGTGTGAAAATGATTTCTCATGCTCTCAAATCATTTACAAATTGAGTCCTGGAATATTCCTTTGAAATCAGGGAATAAAAACTCCATTGATGTGATACCCTGGCATTCAGTACATTCAGGTCATCAGCTTTATTGCCACATAAAATTTTTGAGCCTAGGCCTGACCAACTGAAGCAACCTCACATCATAACACTGCCTCCAGAGGTTCGTACAGTGGACACTATGCATGATGGGTTCATCGCTTCATGCGCTTCCCTTCTTACCCTGTTGCACCCATCACTTTGTACTATGGTCAAACTGAACTCATCAGCTAACATAACCTTTTTCCATTGCTCCAAAGTCCAATCGTTATGCTCCCTAGCCAAGTGAAGCCTTTTTCTGATTACTCTCACTAACAAGTGGTTATCGTATAGCAACACTGTTGTTTAGTCCCATCCTGTGATTGAGTGCACTCTAACTTTAACTATTATATGGTTTTGTATTGTATGGCTTTGTATTATATTAAATTTTACCAAGTGTTTAAGTGCTTTCCATTCATGAGTTTTTTCCCCCTCTCCGACCACATTTCACATTTCACAAAGTTTATGGTTCAGCAATATCCGTCCAGGTTTTGATAATGAGTTAAAGGGATATTAACCTATTTCCTTCAAAATTGCTTTCTTTGCTTGATGCAGCCCAATAGTTTGACCCTTCTTGACCAGGCAGCATAATTGCATAAATAAGCCTTGCTATGTTTTGACTTAAGTGTTTTATTTGAGGCAAACATCTGAACACAGCCATGGGTTTTTATTTCCTATTTCCTATTTCCATTTCTGTATTGAAGCTTTAGACAATGAACTTTACAGCATGCCTTCTTTTCTCATAATATCAGTAGTTTTTGTCTGTATTTAAATTAAATCCGTATTTTCCATGGTATTTTGTTTGGGTTTTAGAATGCAGTTAGCTCAATGACTGACTAAGTCAAAAGTTTTAAACCCTAGTCCTGGAGAAGACCTTGCCCTACTCGGAGTTTTCCTCCTCTAACAAGTTTTGATTAAACTCAGGAAGTGTTCCTGAAATAAGTAGCTTAATAAGATACATCAGGAGTGTTGAAAGATAAGTGGAGTCGTGGCAGTGACTGAAGGTGTGGTCTGAGTTTTGTCCATCTGAGTGTTGTTAGAGGATTGTAAGGTCATCCCATCACCTGGGATGAACAGCAATTTAGTTTTGCTGGGATTAAAGTTCATCCAATGAACTGCCATCCAAGATGACATGTCTGCTAAACATAATGTGATCAAAGTGGAAATATGAGTGTCTGAGGGAGGAAAGGAGAAAATTAGTCAAGTGTTATACGTATAACAATGGTATGAAAAAATGTATTGGGATATGATCTCACTAAGAGATTGAGTATAGAGGGAGAACAGAAGAAGGCCAAGTACTTTGTGGGACACCAGTGGAGAGTCTGCGTGGCATAGCAATCCCCAGCATGTCACCCCATATAACTGGTCTTATAGGTAACAAGCAACATTAGATGGGGTGGTGAACAGCATAGTATCATGGCACTATAATGCTGGTCACCAGCATACTAGCAAAATGTATGCCGGTATGCTGTGGACCACCATAAGTAAAGTGACCAGCATACCAGCACCAGCATACATTTTGCTGGTATGCTGGTGACCAGCATTATAAGTGCCATGATACTATGCTGTTCACCACCCCATCTAATGTTGGTATGGTAAAAAAGCCAGAATACATGGAAGATTGTCATCCAATATGTAAAATATAAAACAGAATCAGTATAAAATCAGCTTTATTGGCCAACACAAACAATATTAACATTGAGTAATATTTAACAATATATACAATATGCACAATTGTAACAATATGATAATTTAAAAATGAACAGCAAATAAGTTTTGCTAAAAAATAATAATAACAAATACAAAACATGAGACAGGAGTGTAAATGAGTGAGCTTGGCCCTCACTCTTTATTTAGGGGTCTGCAGGTTTATGGGCCCTGACGTAGTTCTGACATGCCCTGACATTTGTGTATTTTTCTTATGAACATTTAAATGTAACCTTACTTATAAACATATAAATGTCACCTCTTTCACCTAGTGCAAAGTAAATGTCCAGGATTGAGGGAAGAGTGACACAGATGATCTTATACCCAGAAAGCACATTTCTGTCATACTGTAAATATGGCCATGCAAACAAACATTCAGGGTAAAACAGTGGCAACAGGAACAGTGCACTATGAAGAAAGGGTATCAGGTTTGTTAAAGCCCACTTTTACACCCTATACACAGCCATACATCTTTGTGCCTCTCTCGAAAAGCAGTTCTTGTTTAACTCAAGACACAAGTGAACATTGCATGGCATTTCCATGGTGTTTATGGCTGCTTACCATAAACTGATTTGCAATTCACACAGACCCTGTGACCAGCAGTGGGAACATTCCTGGCATCTGAGGTCAGTCCATGTGCTGGTTGTATGCAGTCACAGGTGAAGCCTTATCGTGTGGTCAACCCCTTAAAAAATACAAGAGATCCATCCCGAATCCAGACCCCAGTCGTGGTCGAGGTTCCGTAGTGATGGTCCGTCTGCATCTTGCCTGCTTGTTTGCATTTGGTCTCTATAAAACAGGTAGCAGATCATTTTCATGGTCACAACTGTTTATAAAAAAAAGGAAAAAGAAACATAAGCATGATGATAAAATTACTGTCAATAATCATCAATGACTATAGACCATGCATAAAGACAACACAAACTTTTGCAGTGTTATTCAACGATTTATACTTTTTGCATTACGATTTACATTTACACCTTAATATCACAAACATCTGTACTAAATTCTCATGTTTCTCTGTTTATATTTAACACTTTGCACTATTTTATTACACTTTATTAAGCATTTCTTACGTTTTCTTTCATTTTGCACCTTAAATGTTAAGAGATAATTGCTAAGTGTTCATTGTGACCTTGGACTTATGTTTACATTTTAATTATTTGAGTTTTCCATGGTTGTTGACATTTCTGTCTTAATAACTGAGGGGGTTATGATCAGAGGAAGGTTACGTTTAAAATAAAAATATTTAAATGTAATCTATTTTCTCCTGGTTCTTATTTTAAATGAGTCATAAAAAATATAAATAGTTATCGATATCGACCGATATGGAACACTGATATCGTGATACAGTTTTCAGCCATATCGCCCAGCCCTACTGACCATCTAAGCATTAGCTTAGCCACCTGTGAGCTAACCTGTTTGTGCTAAGCTACATAAGGCAGTATGTTAGCATGATGTAGCAGCGTTATCTACATGCTAACCAGACCATGTAAGTGACATTAAATGCCAATGTTTCACATAAACTGGCAAAAGCTTGTGAGAAAATGTGAAAAAATAAATTAATATTAGTTTTATATTATCAGAATAAGGATTATATTAGATTTAATAACTTACCAATGGTAACAGCTTGCTGTATTTTCCTCCTTCGTTCTCTGTTGGAGTCTCAGTGTTGTTCTGAGGTAAATCTAAACTCCTCCCATTGTCCAGAACATTCTGTAGAGCTTCAGAAACCTGTACAGCGAATAACATCTTCCACACGCGGAGGAAAATTATCGGATCAACTGTGCGTGTGTGCGCGTTTGTGTTTGGGGGCGTGGCCTTGTATGTAGATTACCCTGACTGTTTCCCTGTGAACAGCGTGTGGGCGTGTCCTGTCTCAGGTCATTATCAGTGAATGAAGTGTGGCAGAAAGACTGTATCTCTCCTTAGATTCATATGGATTACATAAACTGAGAACATTTATTTCCTATTAAGCTTGCTACATTTAAAAGTAGACACTTTAAGCTTTCTATAGATATATATGTATAGATGTATAGATATATGGATATGTGTGTGTGTTAATTTTAGTTCATTTTAGTGACACGTTTCAAAAAGATTTTCCGGGAGACTGAGACGGCAGAAAGCGAACCCTGTTTATTTTCTTTATTTTACAAAAGCACAATGTTTTATTGATATGTGAGTGTACATTAACAAATAAAGACATAAATCGATGCATTACACGTATGTGTATGGTTAAAAATGATGGAGCATTTTTTTTTTTTTTTGGATTTTTCCCCGATTTTCTCCCTAATTTAGTCGTGTCCAATTCCTCCCCGTCACTAGGGGGCTCCCACATTAAGGCTACTACTACCACTCAGCCGGGAGGGCCGAAGACTATCACGTGTTTCCTCCGAACCACGTGACGCCAGCCGACCGCATCTTTTCGAACTGCTCGCTCGCGCACCGTTGGGGGCGGCGTAACACACTCGGAGGACAGCGCTATCCACTCCCTCCGTTGCGCGAGCTCACAGACGCCCCTGACTGGCTGTAGAGCCGTGATTAATGTAGGAGCACTAAGTACCTCTCGTCCCTCCCCTCTGAGAGAGCCCGGCCAATCAGCTCTCTCTAGACCTCCGGCTGTGAGAGGTTACAGCACCACCCGGGATTCGAACTAGCGATCTCCGGATGATAGGGCGAGCACTTTAACCACTGCGCCACTCGGAGGCCTGATGGAGCATTTTAAGTTATTTTGACGGTTACCATAAAAAATTCAAGTGGTCCCACCGCCCACTTGGAACCCCCGGTGCTGGTGCTGGTATGCTGGTAACCCTGCTGGTATAATTGCTGGTCAAGCTGGTGACCAGCTACTGTATGATAGTCTATGCAGTTTTTTTTTTTCAGTTTTAAGTGATTTCCATTGATTACTTGTTTTTTTTTTTTTAAAGTGCATTCATATAAAAGGTTTGTGTTGTGTTTTTAGACAACCCACAGATAAAATGTTAAATAATGTATTTACATGTTTTTGGTAAATGGATTATTTTTGTCTCTTGTATGTAAATGCATTTAAAGATAACACGACACAGTCCATGTATTTACATCACACATTATTTTTTCAGTTTTAAGTGATTTCCATTGATTACTTGTTTTTTTTTTTTTAAGTGCATTCATATAAAAGGTTTGTGTTGTGTTTTTAGACAACCCACAGATAAAATGTAAAATAATGTATTTACATGTTTTTGGTAAATGGATTATTTTTGTCTCTTGTATGTAAATGCATTTAAAGATAACACGACACAGTCCATGTATTTACATCACACATTATTTTCAGTACTAGCTATTAAAAAACAAGATAATGAGCTAAAATGGTAACCAATTTTAACTACCTAAACCTTGCTGGTGGCCCAGCATATAAATCATGCTGGCCTATGCTGGATTTTTCAGCAGGCATGCTGGTCTTCCATAAGTTATGCTGGTTCACCAGCTAAATCAGCACCAGACCAGCACTAACTAGAAAAACCAATGCGGGTGGTAAGGTTTCATCAGCGTAGATATGCTGGTCTTCCATCAGTTATGTTCGTTCACCAGCTAAACCAGCATCAGACCAGCACTAACTAGTATTAACCAGCATAGACCAGCATATAAATCATGCTGGTCTATGCTGAATTTTTCAGCAGGGCACAGACTTCCACATACTACTTCTGATTGACTGTTTCTTCTCTAATCAGCTGGCACTATTGACCGCATAACGGAAGCCTTGTAAATAAAGGTTTATATGCACGTGCATAGAGTGCTTTGTCTGCTCTCAAAATGTCAGAATTGCGGCAGGAATATAACGCCATAAAAAAAGTAGAGATGTGATACCGCCCACTAACTACTGATATCCGCTGGATGCAGGAAGGGTTTCTTGAGGATGGGAGTAACTACTCTTAGCTAATCACCTAAGAGAACAAATTATTTCAGACCATTTCAATACACTACGAAACAACAATACAGTAGTACCTCTTTACAAATTTAATCCATTCCGGAGGCGAATTCTTAAGGAGGAATTTTGAATTGCAAAACACATTTTCCCATAGAAAACTGTGTAAATGCAGATAATCTGTTCCAGCCACCCAAAAATTCACATGAGAATTTAGAAAGAAGAACACAGTAAGATTTCTTCCACTATCTCTCTTCAGCTCTTAATTCTGTTCAGTTGCTGCACAGTACATCAATTGTTTTATTATTTTTATATTTGCACATAAAAACAATCAAAACATTTAGAAAAAACATGTAAATGAAGTAAAATATAAAATAAATAAACATCAAACCTCACTTAACCTTAATTTATGATTCCTCTCATTTAAAAAAAAAACACAAAAGAAATTAAACTTGCACAATTAATATTGTGCAAAAGTTAATTTATTTCAGTAATGCAACTTGGTGAAAAGTGAAACTAATATATGAAATATACTTCTTACATGCAAAGCAAGATCCGAGGGTTAGATCCGAGATCCTATTAACATTAATCACTGCCAGCTGGCCCGCATAGGCGGCCCTGTCCCTTTGCACACTTTGATGAAACTGGCTCTCATGAAGAGTGTCCAAGGAAAGGAAGGCCAAGAGCTAACTCTGCTGGAGGATAAGTTTATTATAATGACGAGCCTCAGAAAGCACTAATTTATAGCACCTAAGCAGCAGACATATATTAACATCCACTGTTCGGAGGAGACTGCCTCCAAAAAACACAAAGAATGGACATTGTATCAGTGAAACACTCTCTTTTGATCTGATGAGTTAGAATTTGAGATTTTTGGTTCTAACCACCATGTCTTTGTTAGAAATGACAGTTCCTGAATGTTTAGATGACTACATAATTCTATGTGTTCTTTCATCATTTCAATGTCTTCACTATTAATATATAATGTTGAAAACAATAAAAAAAAAAATTTTTGAATGTGTGTATGCATTAGCTAATAAGATCAAGATAGTCAGCCTTTCTGGCAATAGCTTTAATACAGTATGTGAACACCTTATTTGTCTCTGTACTTGATCATAAATCATTTGTTCCTCCATCGTTGTTTGCCTTAAACCCAGAAAGATCTCAGCAGCTGAGTGGAGCACTAAGGAAAAGAAAGAATCCAGATATAAGTACCTTCTTTACTAAACAACATAAAAAACAAATGAGTTCCACAGACATTAGGATCACCACAAAGGTGAAGAGGGAAATTGTTTTTGCAATTATATTTATTGCTCATTTCATATTTATATTTTCATCAGCTAATTTGTACACTCCTATCCAATTTGTAGGCAAACAAAAACGATATATCTGTTTCAGTTTTAATGTCAAACCTACTGTTAAAGTCACACAATCTAAGAGTTTATCCAGTCACCTTGTGGCCAGTTCGTGTGTGAAAATGATTTCTCATGCTCTCAGAGTCCTGGAATATGCCTGTGCCATCAGGGAAGAAAAGCTCAATTGATGTGATACTCTAGCATTCAGTACATTCTGGTAATCAGCTGACTACATTTTATTGCCACATACTGTAAACATTTTGAGCCTAGACCTGACCAAATGAAGCAACCCCACATCATAACACTGCCTCCAGAGGTTGGTACAGTCGGCACTATACATGATGGGTGCATTGCTTCATGCACTTTCCTTGGTCTAGGCTCAAACTGAGCTCCTCAGACGACATAACCTTTTTCCATTGCTCCAAAGTCCAATCTTTATGATACCTGGTATGTTAAAGCCTTTTTTCTAATTAGCCTCACTAACAAGTGGTTTTCTTATAGCAACACTGCTGTTTAGTCCCAGTCCTGTGATTGAGTGCATTTGGAAATACAGTGGAACCTTGGATTACGAGCATAATTCGTTCCGGAAGTGGGCTCGTATTCCAAAACACTCTTAAACCAAATCATCATTTCCCATAAGAAATAATGAAAACTCAAATTATTTGTTCCACAGCCCCCAAAAATAAATACATAAAAATAATTAATACAATCTATAAAATGAAAATAAAGCAAATTAACCTGCACTTTACCTTTAAAAAAAGTACAAATAAATCCTGACAGATAAGTGTTTCCATTGGTGCGCACACGCGCCATGTGTGTGTGTGTGTGTGTGTGTGTGTGTGTGTGTGTGGAATTAGCCCCTTCCCTCGCCTCGTTTTACACAGTAACATTCCTCCTCCCTCTCCCACACCTCGCTTTTTCACAACAGTTTCACAACAAACACACGCACGCACGCACACACACACACACACACACACACAACGGAAACACTGTTTTAACAGGAAAAAAAGAAATCTCTCTGAGACTGACATGAGCGTATATTAACAGACACACTTTTTAAGTTTTACAACAAGCGCATAAACACAGCGGAAACACCGGTTTAACGGAAAAAAAGCGAGACTGGAACGAGCGCATACTAAAGGAATCACTTAAGTTTCACAACAAACGGACACACACACAAACACGGAAAAACCGTTTTAACAGGGAAAAAAAGAAATCTCTCTGACCAGGCGTGAGCGCATACTAAGGGAATCACTGCTGTAAAGTAAAAAAAAACAAAAAAAAAAACAAATGAACCAGCACCTTACCTTTGAAAAGAATCGCGACAGAGCAGAGTTTCTGTGTCTTTGTGAAGCCGGGACGGGTGAAAAGGCGAGAGAGCGTCTGTGCGTGTGTGTGTTTCAGTGTCAAATTGCGCACGCACGAGCAGAGTTTCTATGTTTGCGAAGCAGTGGGGGGAGGGTGGGAGGGGGAGGGGGAGGGGGGTAAGGTGAGAAAGTGACGCTCGGTGTCAAAATAAGAGTCGCATGTGTGAAGCATGATACTCGGCGCTCGTAAACTTACTCGGTTTCCGAATAAAAAATTCTTTAAAATCTTTGCTCGGTTTGCGGAACACTCGTAAACCACGTTACTCGCAATCCGAGGTTCCACTGTACTCTAACTTTAACTATTGCAGTCAAGCCTTGGTTTATGAGCATTCCAAAAGCATTAGAAAAAGTTTTTAAAAAGTTAGGTTTTAAATGAAGAAGATGTGTGTCCAAGCTAAGTTTTAAGCTCAGAGAATGAGGTTATTTCTTGTTGTGTCCGCTGCACCTTGATACACTTACCGGTCCGGGCCCGATCGGCCGGGAGAGACAAACACACACACACGCAGGCAAACGGAGATCTGAATATCTCTGTTTATTCTCAGCAAAGAGAGCACATTTAAACGGTGCTACGTCCCGAACATCAAAAGAACCAGTCATTAACATGTCAGTCATAGTCAGTCATGTATTTCCTCTCTCCGGAGACAGACAGGAGAGAGGAAATACATTTGCATTCTCCTGATTAAACAAAAGGGTTCTAGCAGACAAGAGCCATTTGGATGTATATTCATCTGCACACAGGATATAGAAGGTGTTACCACAGAAGGCATAAGGAAGCACAGTGAGGGGTCTGTTCTCAGGGCACAGGAATCTTCTTATTAGATTATAATGTCTTACATTGTTATAAAACCTTACAATATCAAAGCGAATTTCCCCATAAGAAATAAGGCAAACTCTGCTGATTTGTTCCATAACTTAAAATATGTATTACAAAATTATCCAAAGTATATAAAATATAGAATAAAAATAAAAAGTAACCTGGACTTTTAAAGAAAAATAAAACAAAGTAACCTTCACTCTTAAAGTAAAAATGAAACAAATTAATCTGAAAAAAAAACTTATAAAATCACTATTTACTTATCACTGTTGTCTGTTGGCTTACTAGACTCTTTCTCTTTTTGTGAAACCAGGAACCTATCTAATGAAACCTGCTTTTGCCTCTTTTTGAGAATCTCACAGATTCATTGTGCGTATTGCTACAACAATGCTGAAGATCCATCAGTTTGTCGGTGGTCAGCTCCTGGTTATGTTCCTCCACTAGCTCTTCAAAGTCTTCCTTATTCACCTCCAGTCCCACAGTCTTTCCTAAAAACACTATTTCATCAATAACTGGTGACTCCTGTTCATGAGCAAACCCCTCATAGTCATGTCCAAGAACGCAATCAGGCCACAGATTTTTCCAAGCAGAATTAAGGGTTCTCTTGGTGACCCCATCCCAGGCTTTATCAATGACCTTGAGGTAGTTAACGATGTGGAAATGATCTTTTCAAAACACTGAGGGTAAAGATGGTTCTTTCTGTCACCTCAAAGCATTGCTGAAGTAAAGTTTTGGTGTAAAGCTTTTTACATTTTGAAATGACCTGCTGATCCATAGGCCGGAGTAGTGGAGTTGTGTTGGGAGGAAGGAACTTTAATAAACTCAAATTCCTCCAGTAAGTCATCCTCAAGGCCTGGGGAATGAGCAGGAGCATTATCTATAACCAGCAAGACTTTGAGTGGTAGATTTTTTTCTAAAAGGTATTTTTTCACTGCAAGACTGAAGACCTCATTGATCCCATTCCACAAACAAGATATGAGTGACCCAAGCCCTACTGTTGAACCTTGACATAACAGTTAATTGGCTATTCTGCACCTTGCAAATCTTGAAGGCTTATGGATTTTCGGAATGATACACAAGCAAGGGCTTGACTTTTAAATCCCTGCTTGCATTAGCACAAAACAATAGAATAAGATGGTATTTCATTTTCCTCTACGGTAATGTAGGTCTTCTTTGGCATTTTTTTTTTTCCAAAATGGCGCTGTCTCATTCCAGTTAAAAAACTTGCTGTGGCAGGTAACACTCAGAAACCATAAGCTTATGAAACTCTGAACTTTTTTTGCTTTAAAATTGTGCATATTGCTGTGCACTTTTGTAGACCTACAGATGGTAGACAAGCGGTATTCTACTCTTACCATCTAGCCTCACGGCGACAGCATTTGGGTTTGTACGTTTGCTGGCTTTTACCACGGAGTGGCGCTATATAACTATAGATAGACACCTCATTCTCTCAAGGGTTAATGAGCCGCAGCTCCTTTAGAGCTGCATGTAGTAGCAGATAAAATCAAGTGTAACATTGTAGTTAAACAAATTCATTTTTTTTAACTAAAATTACAGTACAGATGTAGAATAAAATTTTATTAGTATCGAATTTAAGCAAAGTAAACTTTAACAAAATGAGCCTTTAGATTTTATCATGTGTAATTAGAAAAGCTATGCATGTAGGGTTCTGGGTCATCTTATATTTTGTGTTCTTTAAATTTGTAGTAGATTTATTAACTGAAATAAATGAAACTAAATGACCATAAAATTAAAACATTGTCAGGACGTGCTACTGCGTAAGCATTGTGTTTGTGCCCCGCTTGTGTTTGTGCATTATTATGAGAATGAAATGCAGTAGGCCGTTTTTGATCATCATAATTTTCTTTAATAAATAATGACCTCTGTTGCGCTGTACCACCGCTGGCAAGACCTTATGAAATACATGTGAATATTAAACTAATTTACAATCACAGTACTAAAATTATAGTAATAAATATAAGCGTTTCATATTTGCATTGAATTTAAGCAAAGGAAATGTATACCTTTATATCTAGCCTTTAGATTAATTTATGTGTAACACTAGCGTAGCCAGAAAACAGACTCTGGGTGTGCATCAAAAAAAGTTTGCCAGATTAATGTTCAAAAACAATATAATAAAACTATATAAGCTACAAAGCCTTTATAAGACTCCACTTTTATTTAAGTGCACTCACAATGACAAAAAAAAAACGTATGATTTTGTAAAATAATGAAAGTAAACAGGGGGCTAACTTGAGCGCGTCAGAAAATTAACCGAAAATCTGTGTATACTTGCCTCACAGACGTGAAAAATATACACTTATAGAAAGCGAAATGTCTGCTTTTATATAAACTAATGGAAAACGATTTTAGATGTGTAATTTTAGACGATGTAATTCATAATTCGAAAAGTGAATTATAGGCGCATCCACTGCTGTGGAGAAGATATGACATGATCAGCTTCATCACTAAAGCCGAAACCAAAAAAAAAACTAATTTATCAATGAATTATTAAAATGGTCAGAGTCAGTCTCCTTATTGTTTTTACCGACGCATTAATAATCATTAGTCTACTTTTGCGGTGCGGTCTGGAAAACTTTATGCGTGCGGCTGAGCGATGATTAGACTACGTAGGAAGTTAAAGAGGAGGATCACGGCTCAACATCCCGGAGCCTCTCATTTAAATTAAATTAACAAATATTGTAAGTAAATAATAATAGCCCACGTTTAGAAAAGCATTTTTATTTAGATTATAAATAATAATATTGCATTTATTTTAGGTTTGCCAGCTGTCACTATTCTTATGGCTCTTTATCAGAATAAACCATTCAGTAACAAGCCTGTGAATTTCCATGTAAAACAGGTACATCTGTATGAATAAATTGATATGATGAGCTATTGATCAGTGATTTATGTAAACGACTCAGTTCAGATGTAAGTAAATGCTCATTGCTGTGCTGTCTGGGGCAGGGACGTGCTTATGATGTTTGGTCTGCTTTCAGTGTGTTTTGATGTGTGTGTGTGGGGGGGGGGGGGGGGGGGGGGGCACCCGAGAGGTCAATAGGTCTTACATATTTATGAAAAGTCATGGATTATTCAGTGAAACAGAGGATCTGCTGACAAAAGTTAGGCACATCAGTCACTTTACCTCAAATAAAAGGTCTTTCTGAGTGTTATAATATAACTGTAACATAACAGATATACAAACAGGACAAACGGTGTGCACTGAATACTAAACCTAAACCGAACGCGTGGATTAATAAACCGAGATGCGTGTTTCACAGCGTATTCAGAGAAGAGAGAGGTTGTGCTCGGACCACTGACCTTTTACAGATTCTAAAATTGACATTGTTACCATTTTTTAATCGCTGGAATGGAAGAGATGGAACGTTTCCTCATCATAACATGCCTTATATTGTTTTTAATCACTCTATACACATCTATGCTATGCTATTTTACAAATGAAAAATACAAGTGGAATATTCTCACTCACCATCTATACCGCTTAATCCTGTATTCAGGGTCACGGGGAGCCTGGAGCCTATCCCAGGAGACTTAGGGCACATGGCAGGGTACACCCTGGACAGGGTGCCAATCCATCGCAGGGCACACAGACATACACTCACTCATTCACACACTACGGGCAATTTTGGGAATGTCAATTAGCCTAACCTACATGTCTTTGGACTGTGGGAGGAAACCGGAGTACGCGGAGGAAACCCACCAAGCACGGGAAGAACATACCAACTCCATGCACTCGAACCCGGACCCTGGCGGTGCAAGGCGGCACTGCTAACCACTACACCACCGTGCCGCCGTGGAATATTCTTTTGTTCCCTTTCAAAAGCTACACTCAATGCTGCGTGAAAACGCTATGGGAACATCTCTTTGTTGCCCGGTTGTGAAGCCTGTACATGTCAAACCCGCCGAATACCTTTGGCTTATAAACTGTGCCAGGCATGACGTCACCGAATAAGGTGCACCTGCAGGTTATAAATAGGAGTGAACTCGAAACATCCTCAGATCTTTTTGTCTTCAGGACCGCTTTGTGTTTGCGTGTGCATGTACAAGCCGTAACGAAAGCGAAATAAAAATAACAGCATTAACTCACCGAGATGGCGGAGTTGCTTAAGAGATGCGTGCCTCCGTCTGATAGATCTTTCGGAGGGCGATCTTCACGAGTTTTGTCTCGAGTGCTTGGGGTAAGAACACGCTCGCCTCTGGCTTCAGGGAGAATGTGAGTACTGTGATCTTCTCCCTATTAAGGTGCTTCGCGCGCGGCTCGCTTTCTTTAAAGAGAAACCGCGAGCCGCGGCGCATTCCTGGGGCTCGCATGCTGATCTGGCAGACGCGCACGAGATGGAATTTCCGATTTCTCTCTCGCTCTCTCCGGATCAGGAAGTTTTAGCTTCCGCTTCGCAAGCGCGCTCCGGCGCTTCTTGTGAAGGAGCGGAAGAATTTTCCTCTCTCGCTTCCATGGAAGTAGCCTCCTCACAACGCTCCTCCAGTGCTGACAGAGCTTTTGAGGAATTATTAGAGGTTGTAACGCATGCGGTAGACCGATTGCATATCGACTGGCCGCAGCAGCGAGATTCCCCCAAGCGTTCGAGATTGAACGACAGGGGGGAGGAGCCTCAACGTCTCTCCCTCCCCTTCTTTGGTGACATCCATGATGAATTAACTCTTTCATGGAGCAAGCCGTATTCATCGCGTGTTTTTGTGCCTTCGACTTATTCGAATATCACTGATGCGAAAGCTACGCGGTTATATGATGATGCCCAGATAGAAGAGACGCTTGCGGGCTATCTCTCTCCTGGGACATCATCCTCCCTGAAAAAGCCTACTCTCCCCTCCAAGCCGTGCAGATTGACATCTGCTTGGTGGGTAAAGCTTTTCAGGCAGCAGGACAGGCTGGTGCTTCACTGCAGACCATGGTGGTTTTGCAGGTTTACCAGGCTGACCTGCTGAAGGACCTGAGCAGCGGCGGGGCTATTGATGACAGGGCGTTTGCAGAGCTGCGCCGAGCCACAGACCTGTCTCTCCGTGCAACCAAGCGGACGGCCCGTGCTGTGGGCCGTTCCATGGCTGCCATGGTGTCCACAAAGAGGCATCTGTGGCTGAACATCACCGTCATCAAGGATAAGGATCGTGTTGTCCTCCTCGATGCCCCCATCTCGCCTTCAGGCCTTTTTGGCGACGCTGTTAATTCCGCCGCCACTAGGTTTCGGGAGGCAAAGCTATATCAACAGGCCTTTGGGAGGTTCCTTCCCCGCCGTGCTCAAGAACCGGGACCGTCGGCCACCCGGCCCCGGCCAGGTCTGGCCCATATCAGGCGTGAGGTGCAGAAGGAGAGCGTGACCAGCCGCGCACCCCCCCCCGTAAAGACTGGGGTGGGGCTCGCCGCTCTTCTCAAAAATCTGCTTCGAAAAGACCGGATCTGAGGAGCTTCCTCTCTTCAAAGAAGAAGCCCCGAGTTTAGGCCTCATGGCAGCTGCATCCACGGTGATACCTTTGGGCCTTCTGCACATGAGAGCATTTCAGCTGTGGCTAAGAGCCAGGGGGTTTCATTCAAGGGCCAACCCCCAGAGGCTAATAAGGGTTACGCGCCGGGGGCTTCGTACCCGTTCTATGTGGTTCAGACCCCGGTTTCTGACTTTGGGTCCCACTCTAGGTCCGTCCTGGCGAGGGTCCGTCAACACGGCTTGCGCCTCTTATTGATAGCGCCCCATTGGCCGACCAGAGTGTGGTTCTCGGATCTTATACCTCTCCTCGACGGCTCACCCCGGGTGATTCCAGTGAGGAGGGATCTTCTGTCTCAGGCGCAGGGGACAATACTTCATCCCCGGCCCGAGCTCTGGAACCTTCACGTTTGGCCCCTGAACGGACCAACTAAGACATGCTGAGCTTTCAGCCAGCGTAATTGAAACCGTTTTAAGTGCCAGGGCTCCCTCCACTAGAAGAACTTATCCCCTCAAATGGAGTGTATTTGAAAATTGGTGCATGGCAAGACATGTAGACCCAGTTCACTGCCAGATTGTTTCAGTGCTGGAGTTTCTGCAAGAAAGGTTGTCCTCGGGCTTATGCCCTAGTACGCTCAGAACGTACGTAGCCGCTATTTCGGCTTGTCACGCTCTGAATGATGGGGTTTCTGTGGACAAGCACCATTTAGTTGCCCGTTTTATTTGTGGAGCTAAACGGTTGAAGCCGCCCACTAGAGCGCCTGTCAGGCTTCTGCCTCTTAAGATGGTTTTTCTTATGGCTATTACTTCTAAAGCTATTCTGCATCCTCATCCGAACTATCTTCCAAGGTTCCATTCTCGACCATGCACCCAGATGTTCTCGAGGCCTTCTGTCCTCCGCCTTTCACAGCTCCGGAGCAGGAAAGACTTCACTTACTGTGTCCAGTACGTGCTCTTAGGATCTACGTCCACCGCACTAGCCAGTGGCGTAAGTCAGAGCAGTTCTTTATTTGCCATGGGGGTCTGCCACTAGACAGACTCTGTCACACTGGGTGAGAGATGCCATTGCCCTAGCCTATGAGGCGCGTGGTCACACTTCGTCTCTGGGAATCAGGGCTCACTCAACCAGGGGGATTGCCTCATCGATTGCCTTGGCAAGTAGCGTCCCCCTGCAGCAGGTGTGTGATGCGGCGGGCTGGTCCTCTCCACACACGTTTGTTAGATTTTATAGTCTAGATGTCAATGCTACTCCGGGTTCACGGATCCTTCAGTCAGCATCCCAGAGCTAGGTCTGAGACCTCCTCGGCTTGTGAGCACACGCTACACAACCTGGGGGTCCAGACACTTGCAGTGCGGCGGCGTTGGTATTCTCGTTCCCATAGCGTTTTCACGCAGCATTGAGTGTAGCTTTTGAAAGGGAACGTCTCGGGTTACTTGACTGTAACCCTGTTCCCTGATAAAGCGGGAACGAGATGCTGCGTTCCGATGCCGCACTGCTGGCGTGCCTGGACGTCCTTCAGACAAAATTGACCTGAGGATGTTTCCGGTTCACTCCTATTTATAACCTGCAGGTGCACCTTATTCGGTGACGTCATGCCTGGCACAGGTTATAAGCCGAAGGTATTCGGCGGGTTTGACATGTACAGGCTTCACAACCGGGCAACAAAGAGATGTTCCCATAGCGTTTTCACGCAGCATCTCGTTCCCGCTTTATCAGGGAACAGGGTTACAGTCAAGTAACTCGAGACGTTTTTTATTTTCATTTTTTATAAAATATTAAATTTTAATATTTTATAAAATTACCAAAGAAAATTTGTGTTATGATATACAATTCAATACAATTGAATACAATTCATGTTATGATAAGGAAAATCTCAATTTCTTCCATTCCAGGGATTAAAAACGGTAACAATGTCAATTTTAGAAGCTGGAATTCAGGGAACCAGGAGCTGACACAGGGAACCAGGAGCTGACACAGGGAACCAGGAGCTGACACAGGGAACCGACAGAGAGAACTGGGGATGAGGAAACATGGAGCTGAAGCTAACTAAAGACACATAGGGGAACTAGAGACTGGAGAGACAGGAGACTGGCGAGACAGGGCTAGACAGGAGACAGGGTTGGCGAGACAGGGCTAGACAGGGCTGGCGAGACAGGGCTAGACAGGAGAGACAGGACTGGAGACAGGACCAGGAGCACAGAGACTAGAAATCAGATGGGTTAGTGGTTAGTGAGGTTAGTAGCTACATGGAATACTGGGGACACTGGATGCTGACCTAACCAGGTTAGTATCTAAAGGAGTTAGTGGCTAACTGGGTTAGTACTGACCTAATACTGGGGAATTGAACACAAAAGGCAAAGCACACATGAGCCTATTCCAAACTAGCGGCTAACCTACTAGCAACCAGAACCACTAGCAGTCAATCCCACTAGAGTCTAGCCTACTGGAGGCTAACCCTACTAGGGGCTAACCCTACTAGCAATCAAGGCCTACTAGCGGCTAACCCTGCTAGCGGCTAGGCCCTCATGTGGCTACACAAAACTAAACAGACAAAGAACTAGACCGGAAGACAAACACGGGGAAGACACAGAACAGTACTTACACTGTACACAGGAGGAGACACAGCCTAACTAAACATGAAACAGGACAGCTCCATGAATCCATCAACACAAGGAACATAAGGAAAACAAACAGTAGAGCCCTCTAGAAAAACAAAGGTAAAACAATATAACTAAAATATAAACTCAAAGAAACAATCAAAAAGGAATGCCCACATGACGGTAGTTACAAAAACACCAACATAACAAAACAAACAAACAGACAAATAATGCTCGACCCAGTTTCCCAGAACAAACTGCTATTTATAGAAACTTTAATGAGGCACCTCAGTTCAGGTGAGCACTCATCACCTGACTGAGGTGCCTTCTGGGAAACTGAGTCAACCAACAAGAACTACAGACAGACAGACAGACATGAACAGTGACCTCTAGTGGAGGTTCCTAACAGCTGTTTGGAGAAACAAATAATAAAGAGTAAACTAATTGTCGGGTCAAAGTAACCCAACCAGGTGTTCATTTGTAAACAATGTGTTTACAAAAACAACACAGCATTTTTTAGAGTCTTTTTTGAGTTATTTTAATGTTTTCTTCTGAAAGTCTAGTTTTCCAGTTATTTCTATATTTAAAGTTTGATGTCTTTGAATGTATTTTTTATAACAATAAACAGATACAAACAGACATAGGATATATAACAGTTCATTCTTTGTTCATTGTTCATTCTCAATTGTCAGCTAGTGAACTTGTTTCAATGTTCAACTTCAATGTTTTTTTTTTTTACTCATTATTGTACAGTAAATATCAATAGCTCTGGTTCAGATTTTTCATGTTTGTGGTATAAAATACACAGATGTGGAAATTACCATCACTGTAGTGTTTCTTCGATACAGCATATTGTTTTGACTTTTTTATATAATTATATTTTAAAATGATACGCGATGATTTTTGGTACTCGCACATGTTGTTTTAAATCAAAATTTATTTATAAATTTTGCTTGTCTTGCAGAACACTCGCAAACCGGGTTACCCACAATCCGAGCTTCCACGGTATTTTTACTATGCACAATTTTACCAATTATTTAAGTAATCTTCATCCATGTTTTTTTTTTCCTAACCACATTTTTTCCACAAAGTTCAGCAATCTCCGTCGAGGGCAGCCCAATAGTTTGATTCTTCTGAAATGGTGACTTTTTTAATCAGGCAGTATAATTGCATAAGCCTTGCTATGTTTTGACTTCAGATGTTTGGCACAAATAAAACACTTAACACACTGTGACACTGCTATTGGTTTTTACTTCATAACCAAAATCAGGGAAAAACTCCATTCAGTGTCTGACTGAAGAATTCCTCCTTGCATGGAACTTTAAATGTATTAATTTGTCCTAATTGTCTGATTATTTCTGTCTTGACCATTAAATCTATTAGTTATTTTTTGTTTCTTTTTTCTTTTTTTTAAACTAGAGCAATTAAAGGTGGTTGGTCCACAAGGTTCTCTTGATGCTGTAGCTGGTGAAAATCTGGTTCTTCCCTGTTTTATCAAACCCAACACCAGTGCTGTGGATATGACAGTGGAGTGGCTGAGGCTAGAGCAAGTGACGTCATTAGTGCATCTCTACAGGGACCATGAAGACAGATATGAAGATCAGGCTCAGTCATACAGAGGAAGAACATCGCTGTTTAAAGAGGAGCTACAGAAAGGCAACGCTTCACTCATACTCTCACCTGTCCGAGTCTCTGATGAAGGAAAATATAAATGTCTCATCGATGACAAATCTTGGTATGATGACATCACTGTTCAAATCATGGTCGAGGGTAAGAACCATTTTTGCATTGCACAGCTTTACACAATTAACTTTACAGAAAACCTTATCTTCTCAAATATATTTTTTTCATACATAATCTGGATTTACCATTGACGTTTTGGTTTGTTTGGGTTTTAAAAAGGGAGTTAGCTCAATGACTGACTAAATCAAAGGTTTCAAACCCTAGTCCTGGAGAACACCTAGCCCTACTCAGAGTTTTCCTACTCTAACAACAGGAAGTGTTGTTAATTAATAACTTAATAAGATTATCTTAATAATATAAATCAGGAGTGTATAAATTGGGGGGTGGGGTGTGCAGTAACAGAATGTGTGATTTGAGTGTTGATAGTGAATTACCTGGGATGAAGAGCATTTTTTTTTTTTGCTGAACTTAAGGTCCATTTGATGAACCTTGCCATGCCACAGATTCCAAGGTTTGCAAGGATATACAAGTTAATCATGGTAGTTTACCATGGGTGTTAGAAAGTTTTAGAAAAAAGTAGATAAGTGGTACTGCCCGATAGTTACTGACATCTGCTAGATCTAGGATCTAGGCAGGGTTTCTTGAGGATGTGTGAACCCTTGCCTTCTTAAATGTAGCAGGAACATTACCAGATGATATAGTAAGATTGATGATGAAGGGGAAAATGTGGACTTCCGGTTAGGAGCCACATGGAGTAGACGTGTTAGAGAGGTGCTCCGATAATTTCGAATTTCTTCACTCCCTTTTGCGTCTCTAAATGTTTAAGATTTTTAAGAAAATATTTTTTAAGAAAAGATACAATAACTTTGTACCTTACCCCACAGTCATCTATTTTCCACTTATAATGGCTACCAGGAGTGTTAAAACCAGCGAAAAAGATGACACTGCGGCCGCTCTAACAGTTGAGGCTATTTCTGCGCTGTTAGACAAACACTGTGAAGCGCTAGCGGCTGACTTTAAATCCTCGTTTAGTTTACTGGAAAGTAAACTAGACAAAATTCAAGCTCAAGTAGAGGAACATGGCCAGCACTTGCCTTCATTAGAACTCGCTACGGATGACCTGAGCCAGCGTGTGAGCGAGTTGGAGAACATCTGCTCCGGTCTTCGGGAAAACAACTCCAAGTTAACGGCCAAAGTCGTAGACCTAGAAGGCCAGAGCAGGAGACAAAATCTGCGTATCCTGGGTCTTCCAGAAGCTACTGAAGGTGGACTCCCTACCAAGTTCTTTTCTAAATTTCTGTGCGAGGTGTTTGGTAGTGAAACGCTGCCATCCCCGCCTGAGATTGACAGAGCCCACCGTGTACCTACATCCAAACCCGCTTCAGGACAGAGACCTTGGCCCGTCATTCTCCGTGTACACCAGTACCAGGTCAAAGAGCTTCTGATTCGAGAGGCATGGTGGAGAGGGAAGCTGGAATACCACGGTCAGCAGGTTTGCATCGTGGAAGACTACGCTCCCAAAGTTTTAAGCCAGCGAGCCGAGTATAGAGACGTTATGACTGAGTTATATCAGGGTACGGGATCACCAAAGCCAGTACTATGTTAGTTCTGTGTATACAGTGTATGTTTAATATGTTGCTCTGTGCTTTACACTTTTGTTTTAAGGCTGACGCTAGGCATTTCAGTATTATTTATGTTTACCTACCCACATCTTCAGTCAAGGAGAATTAATAGTTCTTTAAACTTTGTGAGCTGGAATCTTAAGGGTTTAAACCATCCGGTCAAGAGAAGGAAGGTGGTCTCACACCTTAAACAACTTGACACTGCAATTGCCTTTTTACAAGAAACTCCCATTCGCAGTTCTGATAACTCTCACCTTATGTCGCGTTGGGGAGGGCAACACTACCACTCAACCTTTCAGGCCAAAGCTAGGGGCATCTCAATTCTTATTAATCCAAACATTTCTTTTGAGCAACATAATGTTATTACTGATATACATGGTCGCTATATCATTGTTTCAGGGAAATTATTTAATACTAATGTAGTGTTAGTTAATTTATATGCCCCTAATTATGATGATGTTTCCTTCTTTGAACATTTTTTTCTGCTCTACCAGATCTGGGCTCATACTCTCTCATATTAGGGGCAGATTTTAACTGCTGTTTAGATTACTTGACAGGTCATCGCCCAATCCTATACCACTGAGTAAATCTGCCACGCTACTTCAGTCCTGTCACGAACCAGCCTGATCAACCTAGCACATCCAGATCCTAAGACTCCACTCCAGCTCTTCTTCTTGCACACCTACCTGTCACTAGCGCACACCTGAACCTGATCACTAATCATTCCCCAGCTTTATAAGCACTCTGAGAAAACCGTTCAGCGCCGCAGTATCTTGTTCGTATGCCTCACGTTCTGTTTTTTGTGTGAAGTGATTAATTGTTTATCCTAGCCTGTTTTCGACCCTGCCTGTTCCACGGATTTCTATCTCTCGTCTACATCCCCTGGTACTTCTGTTGTGATCGGACTGATTAATGTGTATGACCTCACATGCTATCAAGACTTCGGATTTGGACTCACGATTTGGATTTGTTTGCCCTCGTCGCTGGATCACCGGATATCGACCCTTGCATGGTAAAGACGATCCTTCTAGTCTTTTGCTTCTCCTTCTTCGCAAGTCGGCTTTTTCCGTGGCACAAGCACTTCCGCGGCACGAGCACTTCCGCGTTTGAGCTCTTCCGCATTTACGGAGCTCCGGACAGAACGTCTGCGCAGCACACCGACTTCTGTTGTCACAAGGGAAATCAGCCGCTACATTCCACCTTACAACCACTGCGTGCTAAGTGGATTAGAAGCAAAGGTTCGATAGCAAGAACCCGAGAGACTTCCTCACGCACAGCTTCCGGGATTGTGGAGATTCCTTCGCGTCATAGCCCCGCCCCTTTCTCGTCACAAGGAGTCTCCACACTCTCAGTCACCAAGCACATACACTCACTGCTTCTCTCCTCTGCTCCTGCTGCACCTGTTCAACCAAGCCACAGTGTGTCCAATAAAAATTCTACACAGCTTAATCACCGATTGTCTGCTATTGGGTTCACTCCAGTTCAGTCACTCAGGCCTCTGACAGTATACTGCGGCCATGACGGACCCAGCAGACACTTCTCGCTCCAGGCCTAGCCTCCAAACAAGGCTCCAGCTCAGGTCCAGTACCCGTTCTGACACCTGGCTGCATCAGACTGTCACCCAGCAAGGCCCTCTGATTAGTTCTCATCAACACCTCATCAAGACCTCCAGCAGATATCCCAGTCACTATCTCAGCTGTCAACACAGTTTCAACAATTGTGCTCCGCTCTCCCCACTGCTCTTCCTTCCACTCCGACACCTTCGGCTCAGCACGAACCCCGTCTGCCCAACCCTCAACCATACAATGGTGACCCTAGAACTTGTCGTTCGTTCTTGTCTCAGTGCTCCCTGTCACTCGAGCTTCAGCCCTCAACTTTCCCCACTGAGCGCTCTAAGGTGGCTTATGTCATCACTCTCCTGACGGATAGGGCCCGTGAATGGGGAACTGCCGTCTGGGACGCCAATGACCCGTGCTGCGCTACCTTTAGCACGTTTACTGAAGAGATGAGGAGGATCTTTGACCGCTCCCACGTCGGTAGGGAGGCCGCGAGACACCTACTGGAGCTTCATCAGGCCCTTAGATCTGCTTAAGACTATGCCATTGAGTTCCGAACCTTGGCGGCCGCTACTCAGATACCCAGGCCCTGTACGACACCTTCCTGAATGGACTTTCAGAGCCAGTCAAGGATCAGTTAGTTTCCCAGCAGCTCCCGGAGGACTTAAATGCTTTGATGGATCTTGCAGGGCGAGTAGACGCACGCCTCAGAGAAAGGTGCCGTGCTCCCAGCCAACCCCAGCTCAGAGCCAGCACCTCTCCAAGGCCAACCACTTCTGTTAATCCCCCGGTTGAATCCATGCAGATCGGGCGAACCCGGATCTCGTCGGAGGAGCAACAGCGTCGGGTTCAGGCTGGTGCATGTTTCTACTGTGGACAGACCGGGCATCTGTGCCTTCAGTGCCCATTAAAAGCAAGGCCCCCCAGTGAACCTAGGCACACTGGAGGGGCGACCCAAGAGCAGCCGCCTAGAGACCGCTCACTTATGCCCGTCGTACTCCTCTGGGAGAACCAGTCTTGTGTTCTCCATGCCCTTGTCGATTCTGGTTTGGATCAAAATTTAATTTGTGCCGCAATGGTTAAGGAACTGCATGCACCAACCCTTTCCCTGGAACCACCACTGTCAGTCCGGGCCCTCGATGGGACACTTCTTCCTCCAATTACGCGGCGAACTGCTCCAGTCACCCTGCGCACCTCTGGGAACCATTCGGAGGAGACATCGTTTTTGGTCATGCAGAAGGCTCAATCCCAGCTGGTTCTTGGAGGTCCGTGGCTCATCCGACATAACCCACAGATTGACTGGCGGAACAATGCCATTCTCGGTTGGAGTCCCCTCTGCCTGGCTTCTTGCCTCAAGTCTGCGCTCTGTCCCCCTCCAGTAATAACCGCCTCTGAGGAATTTCCAGATCTTTCTGCAGTCCCACATGATTACGCCGATCTCAGGATGGTGTTCAGTAAGTCCTGCGCTACCTCTCCCCCCCCCCCACCGACCCTACGACTGTGCAATTGACCTCCTCCCTGGCACAGCGCCACCCAAGGGATGTCTCTACTCACTTTCTCAGCATGAACGACAAGCCATGGATAAATACATCTCTGAATCGTTAGCAGCCGGCATCATCAGACCGTCATCGTCACCCGCAGGGGCGGGCTTTTTCTTTGTGGCCAAAAAGGACGGGTCCCTTTGTCCCTGTATTGATTACAGAGGACTTAATGACATCACCATAAAGAACCGCTATCCTCTGCCACTGATGTCCTCCGCCTTTGACCTCCTGCAGGGGGCCCAAATATTCACCAAGTTGGACCTCCGGAGTGCTTACCACCTAGTTAGGATCAGAGAGGGGGACGAGTGGAAGACCGCCTTCAATACGCCCTCAGGTCACTATGAATATCTAGTCATGACCTTTGGGCTAGCTAATGCCCTGGCAGCCTTCCAGGCTCTGATCAATGATGTCCTCAGGGACTTCGTCAACGTCTTTGCATTCGTATACCTAGACGACATACTCATCTTCTCCCGCTCCCTAGAAGAGCATACAATACATGTCCGCCAGGTACTTCAGCGACTCCTTGAAAATCAGTTCTTTGTCAAAGCCGAGAAGTGTGAGTTTCACCAAAGTACAATTTCATTCCTGGGTTTCATCGTCGCCCCGTCTAGCATCCAGATGGATCCCGTCAAGCTCAGAGCAGTAACTGACTGGCATGTTCCAACCACCTGAAAGGACCTCCGGCATTTCCTGGGTTTCGCAAATTTTTACAGACGGTTCATTCGTAATTATAGCTTGGTAGCCGCCCCACTCACTTCCCTGACCTCAGTTAAGACGCCATTTTCCTGGACTGAACAGGCAGCTAGGGCGTTCTGTGAACTAAAGAAACGGTTTACCTCGGCCCCTTTTCTCCAACAGCCTGACCCTTCCCTCCAGTTCGTAGTCGAGGTGGACGCTTCAGACTTGGGAGTAGGGGCGATACTTTCACAGAGGTCACCGAAGGATAACAAGCTACACCCGTGCTGCTTTCTTTCTCACCGACTCTCGTCCGCAGAAAGAAATTACAGCATTGGCGATCAAGAGCTATTGGCAGTTAAGCTCGCGCTGGAGGAGTGGAGACATTGGCTAGATGGGACTGAGGTCCCATTCCTGGTCTGGACAGTTCATAAAAACCTGGAGTACCTCAGAACAGCTAAGCATCTCAATTCCCGACAAGCGAGGTGGTCACTATTTTTTTCACGCTTTAATTTCTCCCTGTCCTATCGCCCGGGCTCCAAGAATGGCAAACCGGACGCGCTTTCTCGTCAGTTCTCCCCAGCCCAGGATCAAGCGCCTGAGTCCAATATCCTGCCTCCTCAATGTCTGGTGGGGGCGGCACTGCTGGACGTCGACTCACGAGTCAAGACGGCACTCAACCAGGAACCTGAACCTCCAGAGACGCCTACCGGCAAACTCTTTGTCCCGGAGACCGAACGACCCTTCGTCCTGGAATGGGGGCATGGCTCGAGGTTGGCCTGCCATCCAGGGGCGGCACGCTCCTTAACCCTCGTCCAGCAGCGTTTCTGGTGGCCCACCATGAGGGATGACACCCGCCACTTTGTGAGTGCCTGCGATGTCTGCGCCAGGAATAAGAGCAGCAATAAGCCACCTGCTGGTCACCTTAGACCTCTTCCTGTTCCGCACAGATCCTGGTTGCATATATCTCTTGATTTCATCACCGGATTTCCTGACTCCGAGGGTCACACCCCGCTTTTCCAAGGCAGCTCACTTCGTTCCCCTGCCTAGTCTCCCCACTGCAAAGGAAACCGCAGAGCTGCTAATCACCCACGTTTTCCGGCTCCATGGGCTCCCGATAGACATCGTGTCGGACCGCGGACCCCAGTTTGCTGCGCAATTCTGGACAGCCTTCTGTAGATTGATTGGCGGAACGCCCAGCCTTTCTTTGGGTTATCATCCCCAGACTAATGGCCAGACGGAGCGGGCCAACCAGGACCTAGAGACAGCCATTCGGTGTATGACCTCTAAGGATCCCCATTCCTGGAGCCGGACGCTTCTGTGGATCGAATGCGCCCACAACTCTTTACCCACAGCAGCCACCGGCCTCTCTCC
This sequence comes from Clarias fuscus, assembly GCA_030347435.1. Classification (NCBI taxonomy): domain Eukaryota; kingdom Metazoa; phylum Chordata; class Actinopteri; order Siluriformes; family Clariidae; genus Clarias; species Clarias fuscus. The sequence continues at coordinate 26,635,368 of CM059205.1, forward strand.
TTTTCAGTGCTGCCTAGGATACCAGCCTCCCCTGTTCCCTCCACAGGAGGAAGAGGTCTCGGTCCCTTCCCCCCAAGCCTTCATTCATTGATGCCGGAGAACATGGCAGAGCGCAAGGTTGAAGATCCGCCAGACCGTTTCGGCGTTCAAACTGCAAGCCGACCGACGCCGCTCCAGGGCACCACCCTACCGAGTAGGCCAAAGGGTTATGTTATACACCCGGAATATCCCCCTCAAGACCATCTCTCACAAACTGTCCCCCAGGTTCCTTGGCCCATTCACGATTATTAAAATCATTAACCCCTGCACCGTCAGACTTCGTCTTCCTTCCACCATGCGCCGGATAAATCCCTCTTTTCACGTCTCCCAGATCAAACCGCTGGTCTCTTGCCCACTGAATCCACCCGCCCACCCAGCTCCACCTCCGCAAATTGTCAACGGTGGTGAGGCGTTCACCGTACGCAGACTCTTGAGGGCGCGACAACGAGATCGAAGACTCCAGTACCTAGTAGACTGGGAGGGCTACGGTCCAGAGGAGAGAAGTTGGATTCCTTCCAGATTCATTTTGGATCCATCCCTCATGGACGACTTCCACCGACAACATCCTAACGCACCAGCAAGAACACCAGGTGGCGTCCGTAGGAGGGGGGGGGTACTGTCACGAACCAGCTAGATCAACCTAGCACATCCAGATCCTAAGACTCCACTCCAGCTCTTCTTCCTGCACACCTACCTGTCACTAGCGCACACCTGAACCTGATCACTAATCATTCAGGTTTAGAAAACCATTAACTCTGAGAAAACCATTCACTCTGAGAAAACCATTCAGCGCCGCAGTATCTTACTCGTGTGCCTCGCGTTCTGTTTTTTCTGTGAAGTGATTAATTGTTTATCCTAGCCTGTTTTCGACCCTGCCTGTTCCACAGATTTCTCTCTCTCTCTCCCCTGGTACTTCTGTTATGATCGGACTGATTAATGTGTATGACCTCGCATGCTATCAAGACTTCGGATTTGGACTCACGATTTGGATTTGTTTGCCCTCGTCGCTGGATCACCGGATATCGACCCTTGCATGGTAAAGACAATCCTTCTAGTCTTTTGCTTCTCCTTCTTCGCAAGTTGGCTTTTTCCGCGGCACGAGCACTTCCGCGGCACGAGCTCTTTCGCGTTTACGGAGCTCCGGACAGAACGTCTGCGCAGCGCACTGACTTCTGTTGTCACAAGGGAAATCAGCCACTACATTCCACCTTACAACCACTGCGTGCTAAGTGGATTAGAAGCAAAGATTCGATAGCAAGAACCCGAGAGACTTCCTCGTGCACAGCTTCCGGGATTGTGGAGATTCCTTCGCGTCATAGCCCCGCCCCCTTTCTCGTCACAAGGAGTCTCCCCACTCTCAGTCACCAAGCACATACATTCACTGCTTCTCTCCTCTGCTCCTGCTGTACCTGTTCAACCAAGCCACAGTGTGTCCAATAAAAATTCTACACAACTTAATCACCCATTGTCTGCTATTGGGTTCACTCCAGTTCAGTCACTTTATGGAAGACCAAATAGTTTTTTTCTTAAACACAAATGAAACACCTGAAGTGTCACGTTTAACTGTTTGGGATGCTCTGAAAGCCTACCTCAGGGGACAGATAATTTCATACACTGCAAATATGAAAATGAAGGCATATAAAGAACGAAATGATCTGTCCAACCAAATTAAAGAAATAGATCAGCAATATGCCCTGCTTAAAACCCCTGATCTGTATGAAAAACGTGTAGAATTGCAAACTAAGTTTGAACTTATTTCAACACATGTAATTGAAGGTCAATTATTAAAGAGTCTGAGCCAATTTTACATTCACGGTGACAAATCTGGGAAACTTTTAGCTAACCAGTTAAGAGGATTTAGAGCAGAGCAATACATTACAAAAATTCGGATGGAGGATGGTACCATTACTACCGATCATTCTAATATCAATGTTGCATTCAGGAATTGTTACTCTCGATTATATACTTCTGAGTTCCCAAAGGACCATAGTTCAGTTGAGAAATTCCTGTCTCAACTAGATATTCCAACACTGTCCCCTGATTCTAGATTAAGATTAGAAGAGCCCATATCACAAGAGGAAATAGTTTCAGCTATGTCATCATTGCAATCTGGTAAGTCGCCCTGACGGGTTCTCTGCAGAGTTTTTTAATTCATTCTCCTCAGACCTTGCACCACAACTAACTTTAGTTCTATCTGAATCTTTTAAGCAAGGTAAGCTGCCTGCTTCATTTAATGAGGCTTGTATCACCCTTATAGCAAAGAGAGATAAAGACCCTACAGAGTGCTCTTCATATAGACCAATCTCTTTTCTTAATGTGGATGTTAAAATCCTTGCTAAAGTCCTAGCTCGCAGATTAGAGAATGTTCTACCCTCAATTATATCTGAGGACCAGACCGGTTTTATCAAAAATCGTCACTCTTACTTCAACATTCGACGCCTTATGGACATCTTGTACACACCATCAGAGGGGATCCCCGAGTGTGTCCTTTCTCTGGATGCTGAAAAGGCTTTTGACCGTGTGGAATGGGAGTATTTATTTAGGGTTTAGAAAAATTCTATTTTGGTCCAAGTTTTATCACTTGGGTTAAATTACTGTATTTAAGCCTTATTGCCTCAGTTCGGACAAATGCTCAGCAATCTCAACCGTTCAGCCTTCGGCGGGGAACTCGTCAGGGGTGTCCTCTTAGCCCATTACTCTTTAACCTTGCCATTGAGCCACTGGCAATCGCATTCCGTAATTGTAGGGAGATATCTGGGATTTGGAGGCAGGGAAAGGAACATAAAGTGTCCCTTTATGCAGATGATCTTCTACTTTTTATATCAAATCCAATTTCTTCCCTGCCACCTTTGCTGTCATTGCTAAGTGAATTTTTTCGGGATATAAATTGAATTTGCACAAAAGTGAACTTTTTCTGCTAAATAATACAGCACTAACAACAGGAATGCATCACCTCTCTTTCAAGATAGTGAAAAATCAGTTTACCTATCTTGGGATTACAATTACAAGGAAACATAAACACCTTTTTAAAGAAAATTTTATTAGGTTGTTGAACCAAACAAAAAAGGACTTGGGGCAATGGACACCACTGTCCATGTCCATGGTGGGTCACATTAATGCCATTAAAATGAGTATTCTTCCTACATTTTTATATCTGTTTCAGTCTGTACCTGTTTTTATTCCCAAATCTTACTTTGATGCTTTAGATTCAATTATATCATCTTACATTTGGAAAAGTAAACATCCTCGATTGAACAAGTCCCTCCTTCAAAGATCTAAAAGAGACGGTGGCATGGCTTTAGCTAATTTTCGTTTTTACTACTGGGCAGCAAACATTCGATGTGTCATCTTTTGGGCATATTTTCATAATCAACCTAATCGACCTGTCTGGGTGGAAATGGAACTAAACTCTGTCAAAGACCTCTCTGTCTCTGCACTCCTTGGATGTGCACTCCCCATCCCCTCAATTAAATCAATCAATAATTCAGTTATTAGACATATCTTGAGAATATGGGCTCAGTTCAGAAAGCACAGTGGTCTTCTGGGCTTTTCTCTCTCCAGTCCTATCGTCTCTAACCATCTCTTCCAACCTTCTTTACATGATTCAGTATTTCAGGAATGGTACAGTAAGGGCATTAAGTTTTGCAAAGATCTGTTTGTTGATCACAGGTTTGCATCATTTGAACAGCTTTCTGAAAGGTTTAACTTGCCCAATTCTCATTTTTTCAGATATCTGCAAGTAAGACACTTCATTAGCTCATCAATACCAAATTTCCCTGAGGCTCCTGATGCAAATATTATAGATAATCTCCTCTGTTTGTCCCCACTGCGTAAAAGGCCTAATATCCACTATTTATGGTGGACTGATGGGTTTGAGTCACACCTCTTTGAGTAAAATCAAAACTGCTTGGGAGAGTGACCTAAATTTGACACTGTCAGATGATACTTGAAATTCAATTCTCAAGCTTGTCAACTCAACCTCCTTATGCGCCCAGCACTCTTTATTACAGTTTAAGGTTGTACACAGGGCTCATTTCTCCAAACTCAAGCTTTCCCGTTTCTACCCAAACGTCGATCCTTGTTGTGATAAATGTAAAAGCAGAGAGGCGTCTCTTATTCATATGTACTGGACATGCCCGATTTTGGAAAAATTCTTTAAAACCTTGTCGTACATATTGAAATGCAATCTTGAACCAGACCCTCTGATTGCTCTTTTTGGTATTACTGGAGAGGAAGATAAGCGTCTAACTCCAGCTAAATAGAGTTTGTTGTCTTTTGCGACACTCCTGGCCAGATGTTCTCTTTTATTCAAGTGGAAGGATGCCACCTCACCCACTCATTCCCAGTGGCTCAGAGATATTATGTCCTGTTTATCCCTGGAGAAGATTCACTACTCAATCTGCCATTCAGACTTGACATTTCAACAGGTGTGGGGGCCCTTCCTTCGCTTTTTTCATATACATTTGTAGTTTGATTCCTTTCCTATTTAATATTTATTTATCTAATTTTCTTTGCACGCAGAACCAAAACTTCCAGCTCCACGGGTTTGTTTTTAATTCTTTTTCATTTCTCTCCTTTTTTAAATATGCCTGGCGTCTAGCCTTTCCCATTCATGTATAGCTGGCTTGGAGTCAGGGGTGGGGTGGGTGGTATAGGGTTATATAAGGGGGCTATAAAATGTACAGTGGAACCTCGGATTGCGAGTAACGTGGTTTACGAGTGTTCCGCAAACCGAGCAAAGATTTAAAATAATTTTTTATTCGGAAACCGAGCAAGTATTAGTTTACGAGCGCTGAGTATCATGCTTCACACATGCGACTCTTATTTTGACACCGAGCGTCACTCTCTCACCTTACCCCCCCTCCCCCTCCCCCTCCCACCCTCCCCCCACGGCTTCGCAAACACAGAAACTATGCTCGTGCATGCGCAATTTGACACTGAAACACACACACGCACAGACGCTCTCTCGCCTTTTCACCCCTCCCGGCTTCACAAAGGTTTTTCCGTGTTTGTGTGTGTGGCCGTTTGTTGTGAAACTTAAGTGATTCCTTTAGTATGCGCTCGTGCCAGTCTCGCTTTTTTTCCGTTAAACCAGTGTTTCTGCTGTGTTTATGCGCTTGTTGTAAAACTCATGTCAGTCTCAGAGAGATTTCTTTTTTTCCTGTTAAAACGGTGTTTCCGTTGTGTGTGTGTGTGTGTGTGTGTGTGTGTGTGTGCGCGTGCGTGTGTTTGTTGTTAAACTGTTGTGAAAAAGCGAGGTGGGGAGAGGGAGGAGGAATGTTACTGTGTAAAACGAGGCGAGGGAAGGGGCTAATTCCACACACACACACACACACACACACACACACACATGGCACGTGCGCGCACCAATGGAAACACTTATCTGTCAGGATTTATTTGTACTTTTTTTAAAGGTAAAGTGCAGATTAATTTGTTTTATTTTCATTTTATAGATTGTATTAATTATTTTTATGTATTTATTTTTGGGGGCTGTGGAACAAATAATTTGAGTTTTCATTATTTCTTATGGGAAATGATGATTTGGTTTAAGAGTGTTTTGGAATACAAGCCCACTTCCGGAACGAATTATGCTCGTAATCCAAGGTCCCACTGTATATTGAAACGTTACATGTTTACCCTGTTATATCAATGTTTAAAATCAATACAAATATTGTTGAAGAAAGGGAAAATGTATTGAGAGATGACCTAGAGCAGGAATTGGGTTGTAGGATTGGAGGTTGACATAATGTGCTGGATATCTTTAGTTGTCTGGGAGGGTCCTAAAATTGTACTGTACTGTAGAGGTTGGAGTGGGAGTGAAGATCTGGCAGATAAAAAATATCTTTTTCATAAAAGATGGAAAACGCATCAACATTCAGGGAAGATGGAGCAGAAGTAGCCAGTGGGTTGAGTAAAAAATGTGATGTGCTGCACAGTACATCGGATATCCAAGGTACTGGCCAACAAAACTTCCTTAGTTTAGAAGACAGATTGCCTGGGAGGTCCATGGATGAGGAAAGAGAGGAGAGAAAAGTACAATCTCTAATGATGGAGAAGAAAAGGATTCAGGGTCTGGAAGGGATGATAGACAGGATAGGGTAAGAGTGATGGATATCATGTACTGATCATAGTTGTAAAATGGGATAGCAGTGATATCTATAGCTGGAAAGGGGCAGCAGAAAACCATGTCCGGGATTTCCCTCTGTTGTGTGTGGGCAGCTGTTAAATGTTAGTGAGAAGGAACTACAAAATGAGAGGAGGAAAGAGGATTGGAGCTTGTCAGAGCTGATGTTAACGTGACTAAGAACAGTGAGTGTTTTCAGAAGGAAAAGGATCGGCAAGTCTGTCCATTTCTCGAGGAAGTCTCCTAGAGGACCAGGAAGGTGGTATATAACAAGGATGTGGAGGTTGATGGGTGGAGGTTACCTTAACATCATGAAATTCAAAGTATAAATTGTTGAGATGAGACAAAGGGAGACGTTTGAAGCACCTAACATCTCCTAACAGCAGATACTACCACCTTTGCCAGTTTCTCAAAAACTCTAAAAACTACTCTCTAAAACTAAAACTACTCTTAGCTAATAAGCTAATTAGCTAAAGAGTACAAATTATTTCAGACCTATTTCAATCAACACCATAGAACATCAATACAGTGGTACCTCTGTATACGAATTTAATCCATTCCGGAGACGATTTCTTAAGGAGAAATTTTGTATTTCGAAACATATTTTCCTATAGAAAAATAATTCAGATAATCTGTTCCAGCCCCTCCAAAATATAACTTTATTATGATAAAGATTATTATAACGATAATGTGTACCGAGTTCAAATTCCTAAATTGACTCAACTTGTAATTCAATTATTAAGTCAACAGTCAAGTAGTATTGGCTGTGGGCGGAATTAATTATATTTCTCTTGGTTGACTTAGCCCACTGTTTTATCTACTCCAAAATGTAACTTGTCTCCCATTTTAGCCCATTGATTCAAGTGATGCTTTATAGAAAAACAAGTTAACCTAATAAAATACCTAACAGTTAAAACAACCAGACATTCCTTAAAAAAACATTCATTCTTCCAAAACTAGTCAAAGTTAACACAGTGATCTGCATAAAACAAGAGAATACAGGTTCTTTAAAGGTCAATAAAATACTTATGCTTATAAGTGTCTTACAGATTCTTTTATATTACAATATCATAACCATTTTTAAAAACTAGCAAAGATGAACAGTTTTTTGTGTCAGACAAAAAAATTAGTCTATGGCATCAAAAGGTTGTTTCTCAGCATGTGAATCTGAGGGGAGCATGTCTCTCCAAGTCCAACAGAAATTGTTTGGATGACTTCATAGGTGTACGTCCAGTCCTTTTGGAATTCAGTATTCAGACCTGACAAAACATCACTCCTAAAGCTGTTGAAAAGTCACCCAGGCCCTCAAAGACTACAGTCCTCTTCAACACTACAGCAACTTCATCAGCTTGTGAACTTCACGCTAGAGAAGAGCAAATCGAGATTAAATAACCCAATCCTTTATATGACTCATGATTCACAAATCCTTCTCTTCATTTACTAGAATCAATTGAGTCCTAAGTTATGTTGTTGCTAACAACAACACAGATACAGTAAATACAATCTCAAAAATTAACTGTAAGAAAAAGTAGCTGACTGAGTTGTTTAGAAAACTTCCGGTCAGAGACATAGACTCGAAAATGCGGGTATTGATTTATCTAAATCGTGGGATTCAGCAAATCAGTTTTTTTTTTCTTTTCATATTTGTAGAAATTTCGGTGGCTCCCGTTTAACATATTTATATTAGCCCACTGATTAACCTACAGGCCAAATTCTGACTGATTTGCTCTTTTACATTTTGCTATATTTGTTGTGGTCTATATTTATTTCTAAGTGCATCTGTGATTAAAATAAATATTTGGCATTGGTAATTCTTGATTTTTAGTCACTTATATTTTTATGGTTAAAAACAAGAGAGACTCAAAATACTATACGTGTATAGTATACGTGTCCTGGCAGATTCTGAACCGTGGGTTTCAGCGGATCTGCGGAGTGAAAGAGCCGGATCTGAGGGACACAATGTGTGAGTCCAAGTATTCGGTCGATTTTATGGATTTGATGTGCGCCCTCTAGTGGAATACTATAGGAAATACTATAATTATAAACAGAATGAGCGGCTCACCTCTCATCTTCTAGTCTCAGTCATACGTTTTGAATCTATGGCCCTGCTTAGCGTCTATGGTTTTGCGATGATTTGCGCATGCGCGGCCAGTAGAAAATGAACGAATCACTCTCCGAGACTACTCGTTCTTCTGAGTCACGTTAAAGATATGTTCAAAAAGAACGAATAGTTCATGAAGGACACATCACTATTTCTCATATCTAGTTCACGCTAAATATATTAATAAGGCTATATATCACCAGAGTGTGTAAAACACTGTTTCTTAAATTCTAATGATGAGTTAAAGCTACGTTTTGCTTCATATTCAAAATGTTTCAATAGTTTTACTTGTCATTCTCAGGAGTAACTGTGTGGAGAGATGTTATAAAATAACAGGATATCTAATCAATTCGCTTTTCATACAGATAGGTTAACAGATATAACACTCGTGGATGAGCATTTTGAAGTGACTAAAAAAAACACTGCTTTTTGCAACGCAGATGACTTGGGGACCGTCTACAAAGTGCAGCACCAGCCCATAATGTGAATTCAAACAGCGCAATATATATATATATATTCATGCCACCATAAACTGCCCCCATCATCTACATACTACACCCTTTAAGTTTAGGGTCTATTCGTCTCATTTTGTTTTAATTTTTTTATAAACAAATAAACAAAAAGATCATCATTAGCTTCTTTAATAAAGGGCATGGACAGATGCAGATAAAAGCAGACAAAAAAGAGAATAAACAAACCTGGCAGATTGTTTTGAACACAGAAATGAGTTCATTAAAGTGTTGGGTGTGTGTCCATAGCAAAACAACTAAGTTATAACACTCACCATATACTGCATCCCTTCATCTGCATACTACACACAAATTTTAGAGATTATTAATTTTTGCACTTTTCATCTCCCCTTTGATCAAAGCGCTGCCGATATGAGCGGATACGAGCAGCTTTGTTTCAGTCATAATATACACACATCATAAAGCGGGCAACTTTTGCAAAGCAGAAAAAAATGTAAAATCAGTACTCCAGACAAACAACAGAGCAGAAACATATACTTGCTGAATAAACACGGCATTTTCAAAAGTCAAAGCGTGTGCGATGTGAGCAGCATTATTTCATCATTCCAGCCATTCCTAGTCAAATAATCATTCACCGCTGGACACAAACAGCAAAAAAGCATTATGATTATTATTATTATGGTTATTATTATCATGCTTTTTTTGCTGTTTGTGTCCAGCTTTGAACGATTATTTGAAACTGAAGTGCTTTGTGTGGATTCATGCCACGAGTCATTATATCATGGAGAGATTCTTACGTGCGTATAAGAATATTTACATAAAAATATATTTTTTAAATTGTTTTTGTTCCTTTATTCAAGCCCTTCCTGTTCTGTTGGACACGGGCATACAACAGCACATCACTCCCCAAAACAACACAGCAATTAGCAATTACTTACATCTGAATAGAGCCGTTTACATAAATCTTGCATGTGAATGGAGCGCGAGGTGTGTGGAGACAAGAATCTGACATGCGTGTGTTTTTAATTTTTAACATAAATTTAATAACAAACATTTTTTCTCAATAAACTGTACGGAAAGAAAACTGTTTACTGTTTGTGTACATATTTTTTTCTGGGCTGCTACAATATAATTTCATTCACAAAAACACTTGCAAAGAAAAACAAAAGTGATTGGCATCGTCAATGATGCCGTCGACCCCTAAGGGTTAAAAAAAAAAGTAAAAAATAGACAGACAGATAAGTGTTTCCGTTTGTGCACTCAGGCGCTGTGTGTTTGTGTCTAATGTGCGTCCACACACACACATTAACAGAAAGGCTGTTTTATCGGAAAAAAGTAGCAAGGAACATCGCTAATGACACTCGCATGAGCGTGAGAGATGAGCACTAAGACCCAGCAGGGGAGACGATTACCCTAAATTCCGCAGCGCAAGAGAGAGAAAAATCATTGGTTCAGTTGTGATTATGTGACGCTTGGTGTCAAAACAAAAAGCGCATGTGTGATACATGATACTTGGCACTCGTAAACCAAGACTTGCTCGTCAAAATGTATTAAAAATTTATCCGAGGTTCCACTGTAGTTTTAAATATATTTAATCATTAAAAAATTCACTCCAATGTGTATGCTGATGTTTAAAATGAAAAACAAATGGTTACTGTAATTGTTAAAAATAAAATTTTATTAGGCAGTACTAGTCTGGTATTTCTAGTTTGATAGTTTACTATGTAGCAACGTACTCGCAGTTTGATCCTTCTGAACAAACGGGAAGATCAATATCGTTCTACGCTTTTTGTTGGTGTGATGCATTTTGCGATGATCTCTAAATCATTCCTCGTGCCGTAGGGAATAAAGGGGTTTATGTTTTCAAAATGTACAGGTATATGTTAAGAGCGTTAAGATACGTTATTTGAGAAAAAAGCGAGTGTAGCCTAAAGACTATGTAGCAAATATATGCATATGCATATGTTTGTATCTTATTTGTAAGTTTATTTGATCAGCTATTAAAGCCAGAAATGTGAATATAAAAATAACTTCACAGTGGTGCGACAGGCTTGCTGAAAATGCTTTGCACACTGAGACAAATGGCTTGCTAAATGTTAGTTCTTTCAGGGAAATTTACTAGGTACTAGGTGTTTACTTGGTACACAATATAGATCCAACTGTGTCAAAAAGACTGGAACAAAAACGTGTGTGTGTTCGCTAACAATGTAATATAGGCAGTCTGTCTGGAATTAATTTTAATAGATGAGTGCTTCTTGTTTAGCTATATACGTGTCCTTAAAAGCTTACTATGATTTCAGTATACTGTAAAAACTTTTTTCATGATTACAGCTCAAGGAAACCACCCAGTGATCACCATGGAGAGTTATGATAACTCAGGAGGAGTTAATCTAGTGTGTGAGTCCAGAGGTTGGAAACCTGAACCTGAAGTTCTGTGGCTGAACAGAGAAGGAGCCCCTCTGCCTGCTGAAGACACACAGATACACAGAGGGACTGAGGGCTTCAGTGTGAAACGCCGCATCACTGTTCATGATTATAGCGACTCCAACAGATTTTACTGCAGAATTCTACAACAACATCACATGATTGAAGCAGAGGTCATCATTACTAGTAAGCCGAATCATTAGTACATAAAAAAAAAAAACTTTTAGATTTATATTGTAATATTCTACATTACATATGTGGTGATTAAAAATTAAAGTGATTAAAGATGAAACATGAACATGATAAAGATAATATTTTTGTATCATAACTTGTGCATTTTTGTTTTTGTCTTCTGCCCATACAGTTGTGTCTTGCATTTATGAAATATTCTTGGGTTCATAAAAATATCTGTAACAGGCTTAGTTTTATTTTAGGTAAAGTCTTTCAGGCTTGGAAGTGGGACGTCGGCATTTCAGTGTCAGCATGTCTTATTGCTGTTGGAGCAATAATAATTGCAGTTATCTGTTACAAGAAAGGTAATCTTAAAATTCTTTCATAACATCCATAGCACATTCAAACACACTCACTTTAAGTCAGGAAGGGTTGTAAATCCACTTGTATCTGGTGTGTTAGCGCACAGAAAATGAGGAGTCCAGCTAGCCATGCTATTTGTGAAGCAGAAGATTAAATTTAGCCCTGTCTTAAAATCTCAGTTTCTATTAACTATCATTACCACAATCTTTTTCTTTAAAAAAAAAAATAAAGAAAGAAATAAACTATATGTAATTGTCAGGTTTACGGGTGCGAGGCATAGATGCAGAGGTCCAGGTTTTTAAAGGAACGATGTTTTTATTAAACAGCCAGGGAAATTAAACAAACAAATGTACTTTATACGAAAACGAAACTAAAACACGTATAAGGACACCGGAGACACGAACTAAACATGATATCCGAGGTGCAAACTGGGAAATGAAGTAAAACGAAACAAAACTACAACACAAAGTCACAGGGCGCTTTGGCACCCTCTAGGGGTTATCCCTGACAGTAATGAATGAAAAGTTTGGGAGAGTATCAAGTTTCTGTTTGCACATCAGCGTATTATTACAGAAAACATGATATTGCTTTAAGGTTTACAGCTCTTTTCATTAGAAAACCTTATAAGCGTAGTTATACATTAAAGTTTTTAATTAAAACACTTAAATGTTTGCAGTGTGGCTTAATTCAGCAACATTAGGCAAATCAGTATATTACATTATGATGGCATGGAAAACTATCAGAGAGGATGTAATAAAGAAACATTGCGAGTAATAAAGGACTTAAAAGGGTATCCATACTCATTTGGGTGATACAGGATAGTGTGATAATTAAAAAATAAAATACCTTCTATAACTGTATGATATGAGATCAAATGTGCAAATGTATAATAATAATAAATGTGTTTAAGCCCACTAATAAAGAATTAGGTAAAAATGGTTCATGGCAATTTTAAAACTATTAGTGACATTAAAACATACCAGATCACCATAAAATTATAAGTGGTCTATTAAGGTGGTTATGTGCCCGTAGGCTACTCCTTGTGTGGGGCCACAAGTAATTTAGTTCCATGTGCAATAGCATGCTACAAATATTACACAACTCCAGTGTCAGGGCTCATTAGCTTAAACACACATTGAGACAACGTTTACGACAGGGCTACAGGAAAAAATGAATTCACAGTCCATCTGCTAGCCAGTTATTAGCTTTTACCTTTTGAAACCAACAGGTGCAACAACAGTACAGGACACACTATCAGGCAAAATCACAGCATCCCTATAGAAACACAAACAGAACTGCTTTGCAATATTTAAATAAAAGATGTTGTGAAAATAGAAATTACAACAATTTTGCAGCAGCAGCAGCAGCACAATTATAAATATATCTTCCTACCTTTAGAAAGCGTTCTACTTGTCTTCCTGATAGAGAAGTCATACATGTGGCTTGCAAAATCCAATTTGAGCAGAATAGCACTTTCAGTGGACATCAGAGACATGTGATTCAGCCTGTTTTGGCCCACTGTGGATCTCATTCTGTTTTTAACTAGTTCCAGTTTTAAAAAAGAAGTCTAGTAAAACGCAAAGTCTTAAATATCCAGAGTGCTATATCAACATGTGGAACCATGCTGAGGTGTGCTCGTTTTATTTAATAAATTCTCTGAATTGTCCAATTTCCTCAACAAAATCGTCCACCAGATCTCAGGCATATTTCTTCTGGTAACACACGGGAGACCGATGCAACTGACTGAGCAAAGACAGGTGTTAAAGGTTTGGTTTAAGAAAAAACTTCATCTTCACTTTTTCATGCAGCAGAAGAGTATGAAAGTTTTATTCTTGTTGTATACAGTGGGATGTAAACACAATTTGCTCACAATACACTTCACGAAGCAAAAGCAGAAAAAAGGGGGGAAAAAATTCAAGCAGTAAGTAGTCAAAAGTAAGTCAACTGTGTTCACAGTGTTTAAATGGGAAACGGCAATGACTTTTAAACACAACTCAACTATCAATGTGGAATCATGTGAGGGTCCTAAAATGACACCTCCTTAGGTTTTCTCAAACAAATTATGCCACTTTATGCACACCTCAGGTTTTAACCATTTACTGGTACTGAGAAGTAACCATCAAGGAGTTAGAAGAGGAGAAATGCAAACATAAATTAAATTACTTACTGTGAATTGTTTGTATTTGTTTGTTGGTTGGTTTATTAAAACTATATATCTGTTATTATTTTCTTAGAGCTTCAAAGGCAGAGGCAAAGCGCAGGTAAGAATGAACCTTTTGTGCTTTTAGGTTGCTTTTACATATAATTTTTTTTTAACAAACTAGTTCTTTTGATGTGGACCCAAAAGTGGACAAATAAGAGACCCTAACCCTTTTTGTGTTAATATTGTGAGATTAGTTGAAAGAGGACTCGCTTCTCTTCCTGGTCCACTTTAGTTCTGATGTGGCCTCAGTCCCCTTTCAGTTCTCACTACTCTGGAGTTCTCAGACCTTTTCTGCTTTAGATTATGAGCTAGCAAGCATGGTTATCGTCACCTCTAATGTTACCGCCATACTGGCCCTGGCAAGACTGGTGTGTTTAAACACATGAGTAAATGCGGGAATTGTGATTTTTTTCTGATACGAAGCACGATAACGTTTACAGTTTGCAAGCAAATTGAATAAGGTGCATTCATGTTCAGAATTTATCATCAGTGTCAAGCACCAAAAAGTTTCATCTATAGGTCTTTAAAACCTTGTTTAATATCATAATATACTACATACCAAGTAATGTATTTATAAACTACTATGTATTATACTGCTGTACTATATTATATTTTAATTGTTTTAATGCATTTTTATAAACAATGAAAGTTGAATAATGCTAATGTCTTTTTGCTGTGCAATCTTTGATGTTGTTCCGTTCTATTGTTCTAATTATTACATAAAGAAGCCTTGTTTAGACTTTTTTTTATATGAAAGTAAAAGTACTTTGTATTGACCTGAAGCACAGGACAAGCTACAGAGATGGGGCCATAGACAGAAAAAAAAACACATTTTCACAATGTAAAAAAAACTTTCTGTACATTGCATTTACATTAAAATATGTATGCCGTTATATAGCGAAATCACCATAAGGATTGAGCCTGGAAAGCAAAGCCAAATCCATGTGTGGATTTTTGCAATTCTTTAAGATGACAAACTATTTTCCACCATGATTCCACTAAGAAGTTAATTGCGTGTAAGCCTAGAGCTGATGTACGTTAAAAGCCGAACTATTAAGAAGAGAATGCAGATTAATCTGTTTTCAACTGCATTTAGTTTATGAACAGCAGAACTTAAAAATAACTAATTAAAATCAGCTGAGAAATGTAAACCTAATCTTGCTTTCTATCCAGAAAAATCAGAGCTCCATTGTTTACTTGTATTTGTTTACAGGACATGTTTGCCTTCCTTATTATGACACATTTGTTGATGTATTTTTTGAGGGTCCCAAATGCAGCAGCACCTGATATGTCTATGGCAAACATAGACGGCTAAAATACTATAGTAAAAAAGTGAAGTGACCCTGGAGCGCTTTCTGTATTTATTGCACGGGTAAATGAACTGCAATGCGGACTTGCAGCAAACTGTGTTTGTCAGTTCTGTTTGTTTCAAAGGGGTGCGAGTTCATTTGGAGCATTCACTAATTGGTCTTGTTCATTTTGAACGCTGAAAGGGACCACATGTGAAAACAACCTTAGAGCCAATTTAACAAATTAATCCTAACAAATTCTGAGCACTTCAGGTGAAGATTCCACAACAGGAAGTAAACAGGAAGGAGACTAATAGAGGGAAATCAGAGCCGGTAGAACATAATAGTGTATGTAGATTATTTTTAACTGATGTTTTAATATTAATTCTTTGTTTAGTTAAATTCCTTAAACTAAAATTTCAATACTTCATGTTAAATATAGATTCATTCAAAACCAATACATTAAAATCTCTTGATTCATGCAGACATTTTTCAAGCATTACAAATTCAGTTTCAGGTTCTGATTTCACTCCATAGAGGATTCGGTGAGAAGATCAGAGATATAAACACATCAGTCACGTTACATTCAATCATGTGTCTTCTATGTGACTAATAACTGAGCCATAACATCATGTTCCATTTTGTGAAGTGTGTTTCATCATTTAACAAATATTTAACATAGAGGACGATTACATTTAATAACTGCAATCTGACTTGTGTTGTCCATTTCCCTCATCACTATATTACACTGTTTAATATTTATATAGAATTTACATGAAATAACTCAAAACTACTTTATTTCTTTCAGACTCAGAGCTTCAAAGGCAGAAGGAAGAAGCAGGTGAGAATAAACTTTTGTGCTTTTAGGTTGCTTTTACATATATATATTTTTTTAAACAAACTAGACTCAGTCCTATTAATGTGAACCCAAAAGTGGACAAATAGGAAAGAGACCCTAATCCTTTTTGTGTTAACATTGTGAGATTAGTTGAAAGAGGACTCGCGTCTCTTTCTGGTCCACTTTAGTTCTGATGTGGCCTCAGTCTCCTTTCAGTTCTCACTACTCTGGAGTGCTCAGACCTTTTCTGCTTTAGACTATGAGCTAGCAAGCATGGTTATCGTCACCTCCAATGTTACCGCCATACTGGCCCTGGCAAGACTGGTGTGTAAACAAATGAGTAAATGCGGGAACTGTGATTTTTTTTTTATACGAAGCACGATAATGTTTACAGTTTGCAAGCAAATTCAATAAGGTGCGTTCATGTTCAGAATTTATCATCAATGTCAAAAAGTTTCATCTATAGGTCTTTAAAATCTTGATATTTAATATCATAATATACTACATACCAAGTTACGTATTTATAAACTACTATGAATTATACTGCTGTACTATATTATATTTAAATTGTTTTAATGTATTTTATAAACAATGAAAGTTGAATAATGCTAATGTCTTTTTGCTGTGCAATCGTTGATGTTGTTCCGTTCTATTTCTTCTAATTATTACATAAAGAAGCCTTGTTTAGACTTTTTATATATGAAAGTAAAAGTACTTTGTATTGACCTGAAGCACAGGACAAGCTACAGTGATGGGACCATAGACAGAAAAAAAAACACATTTTCACAATGTAAAAAAAACTTTCTGTACATTGCATTTACATCTAAATATGTATGCCGTTACATAGCAAAATCACCATAAGTATTAAGTCAGGAAAGCAAAGCCAAATCCATGTGTGGATTTTTGCAATTCCTCATGATGACAAACTATTTTCTACCATGATTCCACTAAGAAGTTAATTGCGTGTAAGCCTAGAGGTGATATACTTTAACAGCCTAACTATTAAGAAGAGAATGCAGATTAATCTGTTTTCAACTGCATTTAGTTTATAAACAGCAGAACTTAAAAATAACTAATTAAAATCAGCTGAGAAATGTAAACCTAATCTTGCTTTCTATCCAGAAAAATCAGAGCTCCATTGTTTACTTGTATTTGTTTACAGGACATGTTTGCCTTCCTTATTATGACACATTTGTTGATGTTTTTTTTGAGGGTCCCAAATGCAGCAGCACCTGATATGTCTATGGCAAACATAGACGGCTAAAATACTATAGCAAAAAAGTGAAGTGACCCTGGAGCGCTTTGTGTATTTATTGCACGGGTAAATGAACTGCAATGCGGACTTGCAGCAAACTGTGTTTGTCAGTTCTGTTTGTTTCAAAGGGGTGCGAGTTCATTTGGAGCATTCACTAATTGGTCTTGTTCATTTTGAACGCTGAAAGGGACCACATGTGAAAACACCCTTAGAGCCAATTTAACAAATTAATCCTAACAAATTCTGAGCAGCTCAGGTGAAGATTACACAACAGGAAGTAAACAGGAAGGAGACTAATAGAGGGAAATCAGAGCCGGTAGAACATAATAGTGTATGTAGATTATTTTTAACTGATGTTTTAATATTAATTCTTTGTTTAGCTAAATTCCTTAAACTAACATTTCAATACGTCATGTTAAATATAGATTCATTCAAAACCAATACATTAAAATATCCTGATTCATGAAGATCAGAGATAGAAACACATCAGTCACGTTAAATTCAATCATGTGTCTTCTATGTGACTAATAACTGAGCTGTAACATCATGTGACTTTGTGAAGTGTGTTTCATCATTTAACAAATATTTAACATAGAGGACGATTACATTTAATAACTGCAATCTGATTTGTGTTGTCCATTTCCCTCATCACTATATTACATTGTTTAATATTTATATAGAATTTACATGAAATAACTCAAAACTACTTTATTTCTTTCAGACTCAGAGCTTCAAAGGGAGAAGCAAGAAGCAGGTGAGAATAAACTTGCATGCTTTACAATGCTACAAATTATTTAATTGGATTAACTGGGAGCTTGTTAGTGCTTGTAAAGTCTGACTAGAAATTCATCTCAGTCTGTTGAAAGGCACAATTAGCCACGGTGAAATGTTAAATTAATGCTAACAAATTCTGGGCTGCTCAGATTAAGAGTCCAGATTTGGACAACAGGAAGTAAAAAGGAAGGAGGCAGGAATGAGACAGACCCAATAGTGTGCTACAGATAATTTTTATTTTCTGTTTTGTTATTTATTTATTTTTTTATTATGTATTAACTGCAATCTAATTTGTGTTGTCCATTTCCCTTATCACAATATTATATTGTTTAATCTCCTTATTCAGATGGTATTCAAGTGGTATACGCGCCTCATGGCGACAGCATTTGGATTTGTACGTTTGCTGGCTTTTGGTGCCCTCCATAATTATTGGCACCCCTGGTTAAGTTTAAAAGCCTTAAAAAGAATTCAGTTTTTATTGCAGAAGCATATCGTCTCACTGAAAATTGTAGAAAAATATAACGTGAATATAAAGTGAATTTTAAGGGGAAATAAAAATCCTAACTAACAAATAATTATTTTTCATAAAATAACCTGTTCCACAATTATTAGCACCCTTAACAATTCCTAGAAAATAAATGTAATTGAAGTATTTCTGTCATTTCTACAGTAGTTTACAAAGTCAGAGTATCTAGGAACATTTAATTATTAATTTATCACTTCCTGCTTCCCTGGGGTATAAATATGACGTGACACAGAGGCCATTTCTCTTATCCACTCTTCAACATGGGAAAGACAAAGGAACACACCATTCAAGTAAGGTAGATGTGTGTCCACCTTCACAAGTCAGGCAATGGGTACAAGAAAATAGCCACCCAGCTGCACCTGCCCATATCTACTGTGAGAGGAATCATTAAGAAGTTTTAAAAAACTGGAACAGTAGTAAACAAGCCTGGACGAGGACGCAAGTTTATTTTGCCTCCACGCACAGTGAGGAGGATGGTAAGAGGGAAAAAAAATTCTCAGAAGCTCACTGTTAACGAACTGCAACAAATGATAGCATCTTGGGGTCACAAAGTCTCCAAAACAACCATCAGACGCTATCTACTGTACATGCCAAAAAGCTCTCTGGGAGGCATGCAAGCAAAAAACCTTTTCTCAGTCACAATCATAAACGCAAACGTTTTGGAGTTTGCTAAACGGTACTGGGGCTTCAACAGATGAGACCAAGATAGAGCTTTTTGGCAACAAACACTCTAAGTGGGTATGGCGGAACACAAAAGATAAGTATGCAGAAAAGCACCTCATGCCCACTGTGAAGTATGGGGGAGGATCGGTGATGCTGTGGGGCTGTTTCTCTTCCAGAGGCCCTGGGAACCTTGTTAGGGTGCATGGCATCATGAATGCTTTGAAATACCAGGACATTTTAAAGCAAAATCTGGTGGCTTCTGTCCAAAAGCCGAAGATGGGTCGTCACTGGGTCTTTCAGCAAGATAATGACCCAAAACATGTGGCCAAATCTACACAGAAATGGTTCATCACACACAGAATCAAGCTCCTCCCATGGCCATCTCAGTCCCCAGACCTCAACCACATTGAAAACCTGTGGAGTGAGCTGAAGAGCAGAGTGCAGAGTAGAGGAGTCAGGTCACTGGATGATTTAGAGACATTGTTCAAAGAGGAATGGTCGAAGATCTCTCTTTCTGTGTTCTCTAATCTAGGAGAAGATTAGGTGTTGTTTTGTTGGCAAAAGGGGGTTGTACAAAGTATTAAACATCAGGGGTGCTATTAATTGTGGCACCCATGAGTTGATGTAAAAGAATTATTTCTTAATTTCCACTGAATAAATGCACTTGAATTAAAGGTTGGAATTTCCTCTTTTTTTCCATTGTGGTCCAATGTTATTTAGAACAAAACTGAATTTTTTAGAAGCTAAAGAACACATTTTAACCATGGGTGCCAATAATTATGGAGGGCACTGTAACTATAGACCGATGCCTCAGGCCTTAGTTCATTCTCTCAAGTATTAATTAGCTGCAGCTTCTTTAGAGTATTAGCGGATTAATTAGTTAAACTAATTCATAATCACTGTACTAAAATTACAGTACAAATGTAGAATTTAAATTAAATTGAATCCTATTAGGATTGAATTTAAACAAAGTAAACATTACCACAGTGAGCTTTTAGATTTTATCATGTGTAATTACAAAAGCTACACGTGTAGGGGTTTGTGCCATCTTATAGTTTGTGTTCTCTAAATTTGTAGTAAATTTATTAACTGAAATAAACAAAACTAAATTACCATAAAATTCAAACATTGTCAGGACGTGCTACTGCGTCAGCAGATGTCATGTTTTTTTGGGGGGTGTGTTATTATAAGAATTAAATGCAGTAGGCTGTTACAATCATTCAAGTTTTCTTTTGTTCATCCCAGTAGCACCCCCCTTGCGCTGTACCGCCGGCAAAACCTTATAAAATAAAGGTGAAACATTTAAACGAATTTATAATCACAGTACTTACATGACAGTACAAATTTAGAATTTAAATTAAATATAGGTGTTTCTTATTTGCATTGAATTTAAGTAAAGTAAATGTCAACACCGTGAGCCTTTATATTTTATCATGTGTAATACTCGTGTAACCAGAAAACTCTCTTAGAAACTTTCTTATGCGTGCGCATAAGAAAAATGTGGGTGGGCCTCAGGTGTTGTCAGATTAATGTGCAAAAACTATATAATAAAACTATATATGCTATATAGCCTTTATAAGACTCACTTTTATTAAAGTGCTCTCACAATGACGGCAAAAAGATATGATTTTGTAAAATAATGAAAGAAAACAGAGTGCACTATTTTGTATCAGTTTCTGTGAATTTGAGGGCATCAGAAACTTGAGCGCGTCAGAAAATGAACTGAAACTCCGTGTATACTTGCTTCACAGACATGCAAAAATACATAATTATAGAAAGTCAAATGTCTGCTTTTTATAAACTAATGGAAAACTAATTTCAGGTTATGTAATTCGGATGAAGCGTGAATTATAGGCGCATCCACACAGTGTATGTGGGCGTGTGTGTGTGTGTGTGGTGTCACCTGAAAGGTGTCAATAGGTCTTACATATTCATGAAAAGAAGCATGAATGAGATGAAATGAAACAGAGGCTCTGCACGTCAGTCACTTTACCCAAAACAAAGGGGTTTCCTGGGTACTATAATATAGTTTTATATATATATATACACAAACCGAACAAACTAAATACTAAACTCCAACAGAACGCATGGCTCAATAAACCGAGATGCGTGTTTCTTTGCCCCACCCCAGTAAAAACGGCGTATTTAGAGAAAGGCTCACCCGCGAGAGGTTGTACGCGGACCACTGAGCTTCTGCTGATTCCAAAATTGACATTGTTACCATTTTTTATTCACTGGAATAGAAGAGATGGAAAGTTTGCTCATCATAACATGCCTTGTATTATTTTTAATCACTCTATACACAACCCGTGATTTTATGCTATTTTACAAATGGAAAATACAAGTGCAATAATTTTATTTAGTTTAGTGAATAAAAAAAATCTCGGTTTATTGATCCACGCGTTCTGTTGAAGTTTAGTATTCAGTGTGCACTGTTTATTCGGTTTGTGTGTGTGTATATATATATATATATATATAAACCGAACAAACAAAAAATATATATATATATTTTTTAATAAAATCTAAAATTGAAATATTCTACAAAAATACCAAAGAAAATTGTTGTGTATGGAGTGATTAAAAAACAACACAACATATGTTATGATAAGGAAAATATGAATTTCTTCCATTCCAGGGATTAAAAATGGTAGGAATATAAATTTAACTCAAAACCACTTTATCTGTTTCAGCCTCAGAGCTTCAAAGGGAGAAGAGAAAAGCAGGTGAGAATAAAGTTTTTATGCTTTAAAATTCAACAAATAATTTAATTGGAAGAAACCTAACATACCAACAAAAAAGAAAGCACGACTAAGAGTACATGCCTTTTTCACAGACAATATCGCTCTGAGCACAAAGGTAATTGGGAGCTTGTTAGATTGCTTGGCCTCTTTGACTTAGAGACACAATTTAACATGGTGAAGGTTCACAAGAAGATGCGGATCAGGAGAGGGGGCAGAAATTACAGCTCCTTCTCATGTTTTTTAAATGATTGCTGCCAAATTCTGGACCAATCAGGACATGTTTCCAGATTTATATAACCAGACGTAAACAGGAAGGAGGCTTATGGAGTGAAATCTAAATGACTATTTATTTATAAACATATTTACAGGCACAACCCAAACGCAGGAATAGAGGCTATGAACTGTAGCCATCAGCATTAGTACAAGCTAAGGAATAAAAACAGTGATGCAGGCATCTCGCAGTAGCAGCAGAACATGAACATAAAATTCAACTAAGAAGAAATTAAATACAAAATGTGACGTAGACTATAAACTCCATCAAATAATACTAAGAACAGAAGAGAAAATAAAAGTCATAGAACCAAAATACATTACCCATCATCCCCAGCATATCACATGTCACTGGTCACCTTCACCTCTGTCTGTTATTCCTGGTGGCAGAAGACAGGATGGAAGGGAAATGCTCACGAATAATAAGAGAAAACAATGATGTGAAAATTCAATTCAAGAAGAATCGGGTAGCAAATTAAATGTGACAAAAGCACAAGGTTTTTGTTAAACTATGTCAAGACGTGGCAGAAAAGAGCAAAGACTGATTTCAACAGATAATAATTTAGAGGAGAAGTAGCCAGGATTAGTGTATTGAATAGTAACAAATGCGATGATGTGACAGCAAACATAACAAGAGCAAAGGTTACTGAGGCTAGGCGACATGTAATCGCATTAAATGCAATAGCGTCTCTGTATTGATTCTATGAAGAAGTTCCATCAAGAATGTAGCTAGGCTACATGAGCTAAAAAATATTTTTTATATATAAAATGCTCAAATTATTAGCATTTATAATTCTTCCTAAATATACAGTGGTGGCCAAAGGTCCAGACACCAGAGTACTGCAGATGTCTTTTTGACTCTATGACCAGTCGCATCAAAAGTGTTCCATGATGGAATTGGAGATATAGAAAAAGAGTAAAGGTACAAAATGACACATTTACTGTATAAAAACCAACACTGAATAGAAACACAAACACAAGCTGACATGGGGAAAACCAGCAAAAGAAGTATTTCAGAGACAATATTGTAAAAAATATAGGAAGAGGAAAAATGAATGGCATAAAACAAATCAAAGAGATACGGGTTCTAAAAAGAGAATAATATATACTGTTGGACCAGTGTTTATTGTGATGCTGTGTTTTATTATTTATCATAATGACTTATGACGTACTGAATTTGTAGAAATAGTTGAATGTGAAGGGAATCCATTACTGTACATACTGATGATGTGGCATTGTGGGAGTGGGGGAGGAATAAGTAATGTGGAGGAATCTGCAAACAGATGGGGATTCGAACT
Organism: Clarias fuscus; assembly: GCA_030347435.1. Taxonomy (NCBI): domain Eukaryota; kingdom Metazoa; phylum Chordata; class Actinopteri; order Siluriformes; family Clariidae; genus Clarias; species Clarias fuscus. The sequence goes on from CM059205.1 coordinate 26,658,917, forward strand.
GTCTAAATCAAGTGATATGCTTTTCTGAATAAAACTTTAATTCATTTGGTTTCTTTGATTAAAGTTTGAAGAACCTGCATGGAATAAAACACTGATAAAAAATAATGACATCATATTAAATATATTAATATTTTGAATGTTATTATATTATCTATATTAAAAGGTCTTGCTGGACAGAATTGTAGGGCTACAGCATGAAATCTATTTCTAGTATTTAAAAAATCTACCAAGCTCTAATGAGAGCTGAATAACAACTTTGCATACATATACAGCATGACTGGATCCTATAAATAGGATATATTTTTTCTACAAAGCTGTAAGCCACATTGCTAATTATTGAAATCTATATACAGATAATTGCATTGAACATTAAAAAGCCATAACAAGTCATGTTTCAAATATATTTTTGTACAGTATAATTAACAATGCTGTAATCTGATCAGAGTTTATCAGCATTCATTATCAAACCAGGACAACAAGAGATGAGACAAAATTTTGTTTAATTCTAATTCAAGTCATGGCAGAAAAAGGCGATGTTTCATTTCAACAGAGAATAATTTAGAGGAGGAGTAGCGAGGACTGGTTTATTGTTGTGGCTAGTTCAGGGACTAGGGATGTTGAGGCCAATAGACTTTATTCTTTCCAGAATACAGCCGAGCAGTTTCTCTGCAGAGGAAAAGCTCTCGTCTCTTCTACGATGCATGCTTATAGTATACACATTTACATGACACTTCTTCAACATTCTGTTCCCACCAACACAATACTCCCATACATGTTTTCTGTTTCTAACAAGATACAATGCTTCAATACATAGGTTCACTCATTCCCACCAGACATAATGTTCTCATACATGTTCATCTTATGGCTGAATGAAACATCACTCACTTAATTGGACAGATTGTTCATGCGCTCCCATCCTACAGCGGGATGCATCTGCTCTGTAGAGTCACACTAAGGCCTTGGTGGCCCAGCAGACAGTTTTAAGTCATCAGTCTCTTTACTGGTACTATGATACATTTTACACTATATTGTTACCTACATATATAATATAGCAGATTAAACATTATCTGTTTAGGTACACAATTCGTGATTAATATTTTGTGGTTAAATCACTACAATATCAACAACTGTGATAATGTGACAGCAAACATAAGAGCAAAAATTATTGAGGCTAGGCAACTGAAAACTAAATGCAATAACTTCTCTGTATTGATTCTATGAAGAAATTCCATCAAGAATGTACTGTAGCTAGGCTGCATGCGCTATAAAATTAGGTTTTATATATAAAATGCCCAAATTATTAGCATTTAAAATATCTTACATATACAGTGGTGGCCAAAATGTATTAAGACAACATATGCCGTGTATTTTAGATCTCCCTGTGCACAAAACAGGAGATCTCACTAATTAGTTCTAGCCTACCTGACTGAAGAGCTTTGGTAATTAACTGAAATCTATTAAAAGCCTGGCTATGTGACCATGGTATTCAGCTTCTAAAGTTATGGCCTGGGTCATCTTCAGTCCCAAAATCTGTAAAAAAAAAAAAAAAAATTGTTAAAATGCAGCAGTCAAGAAACTGTCTTCTGTACATGATCTTCAGGAAGCAATCAGGCATTGATTGAGCGACACCAGAGTGCTGCAGATGTCTTTTTGACTCTATTGCCAGTTGCATCAAGCAGGTTACAAATAACTTCAAACTAAATATTGATTGTTGTTAGCAATTCCACTGCACAAAATAAATTATTCTTATTATAAAAATACACTTTTGTCTGAATACTTTTGGCCTTTATATTCCACTGTATATTGCACCAACAATGAGATGTTTTAAGGGTCAAACATTTGGTCATGTAATAGCGGTCTATAAGAGTAAATAAAAATGCAGGAGGTGTGCAGGAGAGCGCATATATTCTGGCTGTGAAACCAGTAAGATCGGAGCAGATTAGGATTGCACTGCGACTACCTTACTCTGAGGTAAAAGAAATACATAGCAAGACGAAGTCTGTCAAACAAATAGACATTAGCAGAAGCAGTCAGTGTGAAAGATTAACTGTTCAGCTCAAACTAAATAAATGCATTGGAATTAAAGGACTAAGTTGGTAAATAGTGAAAGAAACATAACATAACATCCTGTTGTCCTCGGGCAGTTGTTTCAGGATTTCCATGAAAATTTCTATTGTAAAGGGGGATGCAAGGAGACTTGATCTTTAATTGTCAGGAAAATAATATGCTTCACAACTTCAGAGGGGAAAAAGCTAATGTTATACACTAATCACCTCTGACATTGCATAACAAAAACCACAATTAGACTTTATTATATAGGGATCGATGTACCACTATTTGGAAGAAAAGAGCAAATAATATTGTTGGTGGTGGTGTAGCAATATTTATAAGCAGTATAAATGAAAATATTCTCAGCATAGGAAAATATTCTAAATCAATAATAATATAGAGTTCTATAGGCAGAGAAAGTACAAGTATGAATAAATAGATATTGATTACCATCAAAACATTACAAAATTTCAGAATAAAGGACATAAAGTATCAAGGCGGAAAGTAAATGAGGCAAACTGGAAGACATTCCAAGAAAATAGTGAAATCTATGTATAGAGATCTTCAATTAAAATAGAACATACACTGAATAAATTAACAATGCAGGAGTTACACAATCAGCAGCAAAAAAAGAAGTGGGAGAAAGGCAAAAGAAAGTGTCCCATGTTGGAATTGTAGACATGGAAAAAGAATGAAGTACAAAATAAAGCATTTAATAGAAACATGAATACATTATAAAAGAGCACAAGCTGACATGTGGAAAACAATAAAACAAGCAAAAAGTATTAATTGGCATGAAACAAAGCAAAGAGACACAAGTTCTAAAAAGAGAAATAAAATAATTAATAACATAGAAAGGAACACTTGTGAAAATACATATTGTAGGTCTGAAAATGTAGCTGAGGAATTCAGGAATTACAGAGAAATCTAGCATTGTCAGATGAAGAGATACACTTTAGTATATCAGAAAAAGAAAGAGCTGTATTGTCCTCCTGAGCTGTAAATGCTTGGTCTCTTAAAACAATAACAAACAAATGACAAGCAGTACAATTCCACATAAACTATTCAAGGAAATTGGAGAAATAAGTTAAATATCATCGAGACAGAATTTTTCCATCATTATTGTAATATTACAACCTGCAATGATGCCTCAGACGCTGGTTTAAACTACAGGCAAGTTGCTATGAATTTACATAGAAGTGAGACTTGTGGGGCTGTCAGGGATAATCCCTAGAGTTTTCCTTGTCTTGTTACATGTTTTGGTTTGTTTTGACATCAAGTATATTTGTTTGTATGATTTCCCTGTTTTCTTTATGATAATAAACACCATTCTAAAGAACATCAGGACCTCTGCATTTATGCCTCGCAAACACAAACGTGACAGGAGCAAATCGTAACTGATAGACTTACATTTTTTAGAAAAGAGAAAGAAGCCAATCGCTCTTAATCAAAGTGAGTTCTGTCAGGGAAAACTATAGTAGACTCAATACTCAGTTTAAAATCTGAAATTAGTCAAGCTTCAGTGAATTAAAAATTGGACTTGGCTGTTTATATAGAAAAAACCTATATGCTATGCTTAGGAGTACTAGATTATTTTGTTAAACGGACAATCTATATAAATAAAAGAAAGGTTTTGTCTGTAAATTGGTCAGAATTCACTCTTTTCTATGATATCTTTACGTTTTATACATTGGAGGACCAGAAACAAGTCTCAGAAAAATTTCTGTCTGTATGTGTATCCATATGTCTGTATCTCTGAATGTCTGTCCAGATGGTTATGTCACAGCATCACGCAAAATTGTCTTGACAGAATTTAATGAACCTTTGCCTGTCTTTCTGTATTTGCGTGCAGTTAAAACTGCACCATACATTAGATCAAAATGTTGAGTAGAAAAGACATTATGAACAGTTTGTGCCAGATTACCTCACAGCTGCCATCGCTTTTTCGAATTAATACAGAGCTTTTGCCCTCGAGGTGGGCGTGGCTATAGGCATAACTCAACAGAGTATGTGGAACACACAGAAACGACCGTACTGCCCTTACAAAGTTCCCAAATCTTCACAAAACACAAATAAACGTGCAACACAGCATAGCTTACTCCAAAAAAAAGGTATGTATCTTATGAAAACTGAATCTTCAGACAGATCATTGTATGTTTATTCTTCCTGCAGGAAGTTTAAAACCAGTTTGTCTCGTATGTTCTGAAATGGTGGTGTTAATAAATGCAGTGATGTGGAACGCCACAGTGAGATAAAACACGGGTCGTTAGAGCAAACAGTCTGAGATGAGGGCATGTAAAATATCCGCACTGAGAATGTTAGCCGCTCAGGGGATATGCACAGGCTAGGGGATATACTAACTAGCAGATTAGCATGATATATATATATATATATACAGTATAAAGCTCAGAAGTTACACAACAAAACAGCACAAGGAAACATAGCAGCAAACCACTTAACTGGACAAAACGGAACAGCAAACCACTTAAACAGATGCAAGACCAAGAATAACTGAACTCAGGAACCTTTATAACAAAACTAATGAGCAACCTCGGTTCAGGTAAGCGCTCTCATCACCTGAGGTGCATTCTGGGAAATGAAGTTTATCAACACAGAAAAAATCACAGAAAACCAAAGGAGTCTCTTCGCGCCCTCTACGAGTTATCCCTGACAGCATGACATATATTTGTAGAATTAAAAACGTCTACCAATCTCAAGGGATTTCTTTTTTCCTGCCACAATGCAAATGATTAAAAGCTATATACAAATAATTGCATTGAAAATTAGAGTATAAAATAATTTACAGTGGAATAATTATATTAACACCATGAGCCATAACAGCTCATGCTCCAAATATTTTTATAGAATAGAATTAACAAAGTTGTAATCTGATCAGAGTTTATCAGCATTCATTATGAGAGCAGGACAACCAGAGACTAGACAGGATTAAAAAAAAAATTCTTGCTATACACCATATACACTGAACAAAAAAGTTAAAGTAGTTTCTTCCAATCACATCAGCTTTAGAGAAGGTGAAAGAGCGATTACACCCTTACTTGACTGGAACCTTTATGATATGAAGTTTAACCGTGCTGAACACGTGCCGCGCTGTTGTGCTCTAGGATTAGCCTGCTCGTAAAGATTTATCCAAGCATAAATTACATTACATTCTTACAACCAAATCATAATGCAGTAGGTCAGATTTCTCATAAAGGAGAATACTTTTTCATTGACTTTTTCAATACTGTATGTATTAATGCTAGAATGAGACCTTAAAAACTTATATTTATGTATACTTTTATTTTAAGAAATGTATACTGGTTCTTTCTGGGTGAACAGGGAAGGCCCCGTGACATAACGATTATGAAGTAGAGGAATTAGTGACTAGAAGAATTGGCAGCAAGACGAAAAGAGCCTTTGATCAGAGACAGTGAAAACTCACAAACCCGATGTTCACTTTCTCTCTCAGACAAAGGGGAATCCGAACAAGCATTAAATCTCTAATGGGAAATTCTTCATCGCATGAGATCTAAAGCACACACGCACAGAGAATATCTGTAACACAGAGAAAATGCAAATCATGACTCAGGGCAGAGGTTGAAATGTCTGTAAACAGGTGAGGTCATACACAGCAGTAATCCAGATAAAGATCCAAAGGGCAAAGACAAGAGATGAAATCCAAAGAACGGACAGGGTCATACACAGATAGAAACACATAGAAACAAACGAGAGGCACAGAAGGGAGTTACTCTGGTGACGACTAAATCTCGCTGTATTCTTTAAAAGCTGAGGGCTGATTACATGATAGAACTCAGGTGTGTGGTGGAGATTAATTCAGAGAGCGAAGCTGAAGTGGAGTTATGACCTGGATGTGTGCACAGTGTCATCTCCACAATGGTACTGAGATCTTCATAGATTTCACTCTCTGAAGTGATAATCAGAGTCATCAGAACTGTCACGAACCAGCCGGATCTGATGAGTCTGATTTCACTTCATAGAGGATTCAGTAAGAAGATCAGAAATCCTAACTGAGCTGTAACATCATATTTAACGTGCTTCATCATTTAGCAAATATATAACCTGACAGGGCATTGAGGATCAGGTGGTCCGCTGTGGCGACCCCTCAACGGGAGCAGCCGAAAGACCAACAACATAACAGGACAGGATGATTACATTTCATAACTGCAATCTGTTTTTACTGTTCATTTCCCTTATCTCTATATTGCACTTCTTATTCTTTCCATACATGTATTTTTATAGAATTTACACAAAATACTCAAAACAATTTGATCTGTTTCAGCCTCAGAGCTTCAGAAGGTGGAAGAATACGCAGGTGAGAATAAACTTGTACTTTTTAAATCATATTGAATATTTAATTGGAAGGCACATAAGGAATTACAGTAGAAACACAAGTTTCTGATATAAAGTACCATCTTTACATTGCACATTAGCTCTTAACTACACCACATGGGCAAAAGTATGTAGACACTCCTCATAAATACTAGGATATAATTAGGTATTTCAGCCACACTCATCACTAACAGCGGTTATATAATTAAACACATAGCCATGAAATCTCCAGAGACACACTCTGTCAGTAGAATGGATTGTAGTTCTGCAAAAAAGACTGGGCAAATATTATAAGTTATATAAGTCTAGATGTGCGAAGCTTTGTGTCCCGTTGAGAAGTTGATTAGCTTCACCTGATTGAGTTTACAAGTCATTTTTAGCAGGGAGTGATCCTTTTCTAAAGCAGTTTTCTATTTTTTTCTTACATGTTTTGTTATATCTTAAACTTGAATGTTAAAAGTTGCACTGAGTAAATACAGCTGGATAAAAAAAACCTGTCTGTCTAAATTTCATGCGCAAAGAAACAAAATTATGTGGTTATTCTATTAATTAAGATTGTGTAAAAACAAGTTCATCATTTATATAACTGAGCATATACACTCATAACACCACACTGTGATGAACATTTTCAAATCCCAATGCTCTTATGAAAATTAAAATCTACCAGGATTCTTGATTTTATTTGTCTGGGCAGAATTGTCCTGGTGTCACAGTCTGTGCCTAGTGTAATTTTGTTCTTTCTGGTAATATAGATTGCCACTTTGGCTTGACCCAGGATAAACTTAATTAGTTGACATCTGAATTTATTTTTCCTGGTATATTTAAAACCGAAGATGAAAAAAAAAAACTGAAACTATATTTATGTGAAAACAATAAGATCTTCTGTAAAAAAAAATAATAAATAAAATAAAAGTGACTGCAGCCAGGGACAATGCATTAAAACATGAAAAACAGTTTTCCTTTGACAATAGAAAGGACATTCTTGTGTGATCTCTGGGATTAAAAATGAGTTTAAAAAATTTACAGAATTTACAGCAATGACACCGTGTAAAATCCTCCATTGGAGACCATCAAATATCTTAGTTAATGGTGGTTTGTTACAGTCCCCTCCACTCTGGTTTAATATCATCATTAACAGCAAGTACCTCTCACCATGGGGTGTCCACCCTCCCAGTCAGTCTTTTCTTATTTAAAACATTGACGCAGGTTCTATACAGTAGCTTACCAGACACTGTCCAACATTTCATTTCTCCTTCACTCGGCACTGTTGGAGAGGACCCTCACACCTGTCCACGTGTGAGACAATGTCCAGCTGGGGAAATGGCTTCTCTGTAGGACCAGGCTCACTGATTTAGATTTTTTTTTTTTCCCCGATTTTCTCCCTAATTTAGTCGTGTCCAATTCCTCCCCGTCACTAGGGGGCTCCCACATTAAGGCTACTACTACCACTCAGCCGGGAGGGCCGAAGACTATCACGTGTTTCCTCCGAACCACGTGACGCCAGCCGACCGCATCTTTTCGAACTGCTCGCTCGCGCACCGTTGGGGGCGGCGTAACACACTCGGAGGACAGCGCTATCCACTCCCTCCGTTGCGCGAGCTCACAGACGCCCCTGATTGGCTGTAGAGCCGTGATTAATGTAGGAGCACTAAGTACCTCTCATCCCTCCCCTCTGAGAGAGCTCGGCCAATCAGCTCTCTCTAGACCTCCGGCTGTGAGAGGTTACAGCACCACCCGGGATTCGAACTAGCGATCTCCGGATGATAGGGGACTGCGCCACTCGGAGGTGATGTTATGTGGACCTTCACTGATGTAGGAGCTTGCTGACAACAAACTAGGATCGCATCCTCAAGCATGTTGCCACGTCATCCGCCATGAGAGGTCTGTTCCTGTTATGTTGTTCAGGTGTCGAAGCTTCACAATGCCTTATGAAATCAGAATTTTGGACAGAGTAGAGGTGGCCATGCCATCAATGTCCAGGCGGCCCCGGTAGACCAGGAGTGTAGGCAGGGGCTTAAATGATGATGAAATCATCATTTAAAAACTGCATTTTGTATTTACTTGCGTTATCTTTATATAATATTGAAATTAATTTGATGATCTGAATCATTTAAGTGTAAAAATATGAAGGGGCAAGCACTTTTCAAGGCACTGTAGGTTTTCATGTCTGAGCAGCTGCACACAGGACTAAGATCACCATGTGCAATGCCAACTCCTTATTAAGATTTCCAGCAAGCTCATATCGGTGTGATGGTCAGGTGTCCACATACTTTAGTCCATAATGTATATATAATAGTATACACATAAACTCATGCATGTGTTAAACAACACATTTCTCCTGTCTATACAAATGTAGAAATAAAAATATAAATATAAAATAATATAAAGTGAATTCATTGGTTTTATACAACACATAATAAGAATGTGTTAAACAGTTTCAAATAATAATAACAGTGTGTTAAACAGATTTCTACAGGAATGTGTAATCCCTAAATATATTTTCCTTGTTTTTGTAGAGCTGCAGAGACGGAGAGTGGAAGACGGTAATTACATCTGAGTTTGTCAAACTTTTAGAAAATGTTTTTAAGAGAAATGAGATATATAATGTTTTTGTGGGGGGTTTCTTTGTTCTCTGTGGACAACAATTTTTAATTTCTACTCAAACTATTACCATGTGGTTGAAGTGCACATGCCCAGGTATTAATCGTGGGAATTTTCTATCTTTAATCAGAATAATGTTCAAAACAGTTTATTTCAGTAAGCAGAAAGTTTGTTCAATGTCTCTTACACATTTATTCTTGTCTCTCAGCCATAATGTCTTCCTGACTTTCACTTGTGTGAGTCTGATCATCATGTACAAACAGTAAAAGACCCAAAATGAGACTGAAAGCCTGGAATAAAGATTAGATGCTGAAATCTCTTTTATAACTCATTAATGAAGCAATTATACACACCTGAATAATCACTAACACCTGTAAAGCCCCACGTCGCAAATATTAAGATGTGTTGTGTGCATGTATATTCTGACCTCACACGTGTTTCTGTTAAACCATTCTGAGAGCTAACAATAAATTCCAACAAGCTGTTTAGATAGCAGTTATCTGATAATTACAAATTGATTACAAATAATGCCAATTATTTAACCAAAGGTAACCTGTAACCAAATGCAAACTATTCACTCAAACACTTACTTAACATGTTGTGAATAATATACTGTACAATTTAACGAAATCAGCTGACAGACTTATTAAAATATAATTTACCTTTTCAACATAAAAGGACACCCGAACACCAGGACAGCTTTTCCCCCAGACAATCTACCTCATGAAATGTTTCCACTGTGCAATAAAATATGTGCAATAGCCGCAAGACTATGCAGTACCACTGATATTTAATTGATAACACCCCACATCCTATACCATTTCCTGTTTTTATTTTATTTTTATTTTTTTGTGTGTGTTGTATGTGTTGTCATGTCTGGAAGCTTCTGTCACCAAACGTGTGCAAACGTACATGGCAATTTATATAAAATACTGCTTCATGTTTCACAGAGTTTATAAAGAAGAAGAAGTCTTCAGGTAAAAACAATTTTATCTTATCCTGTGTGTGTGTGTGTGTGTGTGTGTGTGTGTGTGTGTGTGTGTGTTCATTCGAGGGAAAGCGCGAGATTGTATGTGCGAGCGAAGGAGAGCTCGTGGGTGTGTGTGAATGTGTGTGTGAGAGAGGGAGACTTTAATAGGTTAGTAAAATAGTATTTAGATAGCTTACTAAAATACACATATATTAAATAATTTATTAAATGAATGAATAAAAAGAGCATGGTTGTGGTTATTCTATTAATTAAGATTGTGTAAAAACAAGTTCATCTGTTACAACTGAGCATATACACTCAAAACACCACACTGTGATGAACATTTTTAAATCCCAATGCTCTTATGAAAATTAAAATCTACCAGGATTCTTGATTTTATTTGTCTGGACAGAATTGTCATGGTGTCATAGTCTGTGACTAGTGTAATGTTGTTTTTTCTGGTAATATAGATTTCCACTTTGGCTTGGCCCAGGATAAATTTAATTAGTTGACACCTTAATCTATTTTTCCTGGTATATTTAAAACCCTTTAAAAAATCTCCTGAAAAAAAAAAAAAAACCAGGAAGGACAATTCTTGTGTGACCTCTGGAATTAAAAATGAGTTAAAAGAATTGACAGAATTTACAGCAATGACACCATGTAAAATCCTTCATTGGAGACCATCAAATATCTTAGTTAATGGTGGTTTGTTACAGTCCCCTCCACTCTGGTTTAATATTATTATTAACACCAAGTACCTCTCACCATGGGGTGTCCACCCTCCCAGTCAGTCTTTTCTTATTTAAAACTTTGACGCAGGTTCTATACAGTAGCTTACCATACACTGCCCAACATTTCATTTCTCTTTCACTTGGCACTGTAGGAGAAAACCCTCCAGTGGCGGTTCTACACTGATTTACTCCCTGGATGCCCCCCCTCCCACACACACACAATTAAAAAAATTACACGAAATCAAAATATTGCAGAAAAAATGTTGTTTTATTGCACAAATCATTTAAAACTTATAATATCACAAAAACAATCTTGGAACTTAAATAAATATACTGTCTTTCTGTGTAAATAAATAAATAATCTAGAAAGCACAGCACACTCCAGAAAAATATAATTATAACACTGAACTTGAAACAAACAAAAAAGAAAACAGAAACTTAAATCTGACCTTTCTGGCCTTCCTTCATGCAAAATCATCAATAATGTCATCATCAGTGGCGGCCGGTCCATACGGGGCGCAGGGGCGCCGCCCCCCTTAAAGTTAGGCAGAGAAGAATGCAACTTTAACATGTCATTATTTAACATAATTATTTATTTTAATAATGAAATAGTCATTTAGTCACAATATTCCGCTGTATTTCGTAATATAATTTATTTGCAATTTAAAAAAATCTAAACTGTATTTTGTGTTCGTGTACGCGGGGCGACGGACAAACGAGTGTCTATGTAGACACGTAAATTTTTGAAAAGCAGGTGACCTGAGGCTGAGCTCTGATTGGATCTATTCAAGTCATTCTTGGGGCGCAGCACTGTGCGCCCTGAACCCTCCCACTTTTGTTCTTAGCGAATCAATATTGTTTTTAAGTATTTGGGCTCATGTGATTGGACCATTCTCAACGAGTCTTTTCCAGCACTTCTTAGGCAAGCGGAGCTGCTGACTGGATGCGATGTGAGTCAGGACTTTATTTTATACTAGTAGTAATGGTGCTTAAGACAGTCGAGTATTAAAAGATTAATTTTAATTTTGTTAAAGATGTGCTCCCCTTTTGAATGATCGATACTGATGATAGCAAGGCCAGTGAGCCATTCTTGAGACATGGTTGATCTCAGATATGACTTGATCAACTTCAGTTTTGAAAAGCTCCTCTCTGCTTGAGTCACAGTCACTGGCAGAGTAAGTGCAGTCCTGAGAGCAGTCCAAAAGTTGGGGTAGATCTCCAATACATCCTTTAGCGTAGTGGTTCTCAAACTTTCAAGCCAGCGTCCCCTAATTGAAGATCAACAAGATCTCGCGACCCCCACTATCAAAAACAAGCAGTAAACATAACAAGCTGTTCACAGTATTTTGACTACATTTACTATACATCAAAATAATTTTGGCTTACCTTTCAATGGGACGGGTGTACTTGTTTTTGGCAGCACAAAAGCTTCTTTCGTGGTCTGATGGTGGATAAAGCTACCCGCAGATCATCTTCCACATCAAGATGTGATCGGTATTTATTTTTTATATATGTAACAGTGGAAAAAGACTGCTCACACAAATATGTAGATCCAAATTGAAGCAGTACATCCATTGCTGCATGGGACAACTCTGTGTATTCATCTGTTACCGCAATCCAAAATTCAGGCAGTGTGGAATTAGAAAATAATGTTTTTAATGTTCGATCACTGGACAGCTCCAGCAAAGCATCTTCCAGATTTGTGGGGAGATGAGTAATAGATTCAGAAAATGGTTGCCGTATCCAGTCATACAGTTCTGGTTTCGTCTCTTTTGGGAAATACTTTTTGAATTCTTCCAAAAGGCTGCGGAGATGACCAGTGATGAGTTCCTTCAGGCTTCTGAGGCTCAGTCCATTTTCTTCCAGGTGCTCCTCAAGCTCAGGAAACATCTCCACATTTCCTTGTTTAATTCACTCAGCCCATCTTTCCAGATTTTTCATAGAAGCATTGACTTTGTCATTCATTGTCAGAATGTTTGTGTTTGGCCCTTGTAATGACATTAAGCATGTTAAGTTTTTCGAATATACATGCCAAATAAGCAAGTTTTGACAACCAAGCTGGATCTTTCAGGCGAGCGGCGAATTCAAATTGTGAGTCTTTTTCAGAAAAAACTCAGTTTTCCGTCAAATGTGTATTTGATGAACGCCAGCAACTGAGCAGTATTAGACACATCCGTAGATTTGTGAACTTGCAGTGCATATTTTTTTCCCATTTATCCTCTCAATCAATTGACTCTTAATGTCATTTGCAATATCATGTACACGGCGAGCGACTGTGTCATTCGACAACGGGACAGTCATAAGTTCATTTGCTATTTTCTCACCATGCATGGCCCGACACATAGCCTCAGCAGCGGGCTTTATCAGCGTTTCCCCGATTGTGTGTGGGTTTTTGTTCTGCGCAATCAAGTATGCCACCTCATAAGATGCCTCCAGAGCATTAGAAGAAATTTTTGCTTGTTGAGCAATCATGTGTTTTTGACGCTGTAATTCCTTCTCTTTTCGGCGGAAAAAGTCAATAAACAAAGGATGTTTTCGTCTCCAAATGCGTTTGCATTTTTCCGGGCTTCATACTTTCATGAGCAAGCACTTCTGAACAGATTACACATTGAGGGAAATCTACGTTGTTGACAGTAGAGCAAGTGAATCCGTACTTTATGAATTCTTCCTGATATTTCCGACGTTTCCTACTTTGGTCTGACGGGGTCTTGCTCTTGGTTGATGTACATGGTTCAGATGACTCAGGCAAACTGTCCACAATTTCCTCATATTTTTACATTGGCGAATAACAAATTTATCCATCTCTGTTTTCACGTACAGTTGTGCGCTGTAGCAATAACTAGCGAGCCAGTCGCTGCACAGTGATGTCATATCTTTGAGTCGCGAATTTATTTATTGTTTTAACACTCACTTTAAACACTCACACTCGATCAGTAATATCTTTACAAATCAGAAAATATTTATTTATAGCATTTACTTGTAAAACAGAAAAGTGTGTATTATAATCACAAAAAAGACATAATTTTGAATCCCTCTCGCGACCCCTTGAAATTATTCCGATTATTACCCCCAGTTTGAGAACCACTGCTTTAATGAATAAAAGTGATGAGCTCAAGGAGGGTCATGGTTATTGATGACACGGGAGAGAAGTTCTTGATTTCCTGCACAAGCTCTCTACTGTCCAAATCAGAGTTCCCTTCAAAGTTCAGTGTGGTGCCTACTGTATTGCATTGCTCTGCCAGCTGTTCATCTGTAATCATACAGAGAGAACGTTGTTGCATACCTTTATCTTTTGCTCGTTTCTGACACCTGACAGCTTTGTCCTTTTTCTCTCCATCGCTGTTTATTTTGAAATCGACAATCAACAGATTCCCCATCCCCCCTAGTGTCACTCACAACTAGAAGTCAGGACTAAACCAATTCACCTCCACATAATCATTTATTCGTTTTATTACCATTTTTATTAGCCATTTCACACAATTTTTGAAAAATCAAAATTAAATAAATTATAGCTCTGTGTTTTATAATATTGTAAATGAAATGTGCGCCGCTATTGGTAAGAAAGTCAAGGTGTTTAGCCCACCACTGGATGGATTTCCCCTCCTTTTGGGAGATGTGAACTTTTCTCCGCACCCCCTCCCCTCCGCTCCCCTTTCCACTTCCCACAGCTTTTCAGCAAACCTGCACAGGGGCGCCACCTCTGCAAAGTCATATATTAAAAAAAAACGTTTAGCCCAAGTGCTGCTCCCATGGAGTCGTGAAAAAATGCCCGGTTCGCCCATGCCTAAAACCGCCACTGAGACAACACACCTGTCCAGCTGGGGAAAAGGCTTCTCTGTAGGACCAGGCTCTTTAGATTTTCTTTAGCTGCGTGCGTGCGTGTGAGAGAGAGAGAGAGGGAGAGAGAGATATTGTCACACACAACAATCTCTCTCTCTCTCTTATACACATACACATAAATTATTATTAATTAGAAATCTACTAATACAAATTTAGAAAACATAGAAATTAATTTCTTGTGACTTATTAGTGTGTGATGTGATATGGTGTGGTCACTCGCCCGTTTCTACGGCCAGACGTTGCTCGCTGAGTCTTACTCTCCAATTTAGTTTGTGTTTCCTAAAAATTCAAGGAGTTACTTTTTAGTGTTTCTGTCATTTGGTTTATTCTAATTGTCATACAGACTAATTGTCATACAGACAATTAGAATTTCTGTGTGCTTTTTCTCTCAGTTCACTCACTGCCAGGTTTCCTGTAAAGGAAAGTATAGTTGTTAGGTAGGTATAGTTTTTGGAATCTTGCGTGTAGAGTGAGCAGCTCTGTTTAAACTCTGCGCTCCTGAGAGATGAAACATGTTTGTTTGTTGCCAATTCTTATTCCACACTTGTTTCTTGAGTACATGGACTTAATGAGATCATATGATTTACCTCTTACACCATTTACAACACTCTATACAACAGGCCTTGGTCCCAAATGGAGTCAAAAACGTTTCTGAAATCAATAAAACAGGAGAGTTATTTTAGTTATTTTGAGTATCATTTTTCGGTGAGGGTGTGTGGGGTGTAAACGTGATCAGACATTTGACTTTTACTCTGGACATTGTGCTCAGTAAGGATGTTTAAAAGTCATGATTATGCTCTACATGATCTTCCCTGAGAATTTATTTGGTTTCAGTTTGTTAATTTTCTCTATAAGTTGCTGTTTGTTAATCAGAGAGTCTAAAGGGTTTTGGTCATCTTTATGGGAAGTTCCAGTTCTTCCAGCTTTTTCTTCATGTGATTTTGCTCTGAGTTTGTATCAGATTCTACGGTTTTGTACAGTATTTGAAAATATGTTGTCCAGATATCCCGGTTTTGAATGGCTAGTTCTTCATGCTCTCTTTTTTTAGTTTGTTTTTAACTATCCCAGAATTGGTGTGTTTAGTGACTCCTCACTTAGTGTCAGCTGTTTCTGTGTGTATTGTGCTTTTTTGGTGTACGTTTATATTGTTTCACAGTAAAGAAAGTATGTTAGTGTCACTGAGGTCTCTTTATTTCTGATTTGATAATTCTTTTCTTAAATTTTGCCAATCTTTGTCAAACCAGCTATCATCCTTTTTAAATGTAGGTTTTGATACAGCTCTGGTTTTTAGTTTAGCTTTATCTGCTGACTTTTTCAAGATTGTGTTAATATTTTGAGCTGTTGATGATGAACAGAGTAAGACTTCGACAGAGCTGCAGGAGGACTTTGTCGTTCTTGTTTAGTGTTCTGTCACAGTTGTTCCTGTGGATCGAGGGATGGAGAATATTGAAAACCATGTTTTCACAGAAGTGGTTGTCGTGTGTGTTTACTGTGTCGAGGTGTGTTCCTGTTCTGGCGTTCAGGTCTCCACAGATAAGCACATTTCCCCAGGCCTGGAAATGGCAAGTATCTCTCAGTAACTCTGCAAACATGTCTTCATAGTAGTATGGTGACTCTGAGGGAGAGATGTACATGGCACAGAGATACAGATCTTTCTGTGAGAACAGTATGGATTTTCTTATTTTAAGCCAAACGTGGTATTTTGCATATTTTTGAGCGTGTCTATTACATAGTGTAGGTGTGATTTGTACCAGGTGATTAAACCTCCTGAATCCCTGCCCTGACAGGTTTTTGTTTTTGGGAGGGGACTATGATTTCTTTAGTCCTGGGGGCCGTGAGTGATCGTGTCAGCCGTGCACCGTGTCTCCTGTAGGATGATGATGTTGAGGTTTTTGATTAGTATTTAAGCTTTTTATTCCAAAGGCTGATGAGCTCAGAGCCTGAATATTCTACATGGTGATACTAAGTGAGGTCATGTTGTGTTGACATAATGCAGCAAAAACAAGCATATATCCTTATATAACTCAGATTTAACAGTATTGGGTCTTTTACTCATGTAGAATTATTTTTAATTTTATTTATTTATTTATTTATCTATTTATCTTCTTTTGCTGGTGTTGTGATGTGTTTGGTTTATAAGATGTGTTCCATAGATGTTTTAGCTTATGTTTATCTCAGTTATTTATGTGAGTCTATTGCAGATGTATTCCAGTAATTGTTTGATCTCACCCGTCTCGGTATTGTGTTGTGGTCCTCTGAGGACATCAGCGTAGCTGTGTTGTGGCTGTG
>CM059205.1:26680746-26808246 GCA_030347435.1 Clarias fuscus
AGGAAACCGGAGGAAAGAATGTAGACACCTCATGAAGTTGAGTCAGACACTGAAGTTATCTGTGTGTGTGTGTGTGTGTGTGTGTGTGTGTGTGTGTGTGCGTGTGTGTGTGTGTGTGTGTGTGTGTGTGTGTGTGTGTGTGTGTGTGTTATTGAGGTTTAAAGTTTGATTATGTTATTGAGGTTTTGAGTTTACAGTTTGTGATTCTGTTTAATGCTGTTTGTTTTCTCCTGAACATCATGTAAGTTCTGTGATTAAATGTGTAAATGTGTCTGAAATATTATTGCACTTGTACATAATCATACATGAAATTGATGTGTTATTAGACTATTAATAAAGTTTTTATTAATATGTGATATAGTCAGTCAAAACAATAGCGTCTCAGTTCATAATCTTTCCATACTCAGTGATGAAATCTGCAGGATTTTCCCTCATGTACACACACTTACAGTATATGTCTGAATAAGTGTGTGTAGCCATATGTGTGTTTGTATTAAGTGTGATCTGCAGAAACTGATGATGGCTGCAATTCTGGGAGAAATGAGTTTGATTTGATCAGGTGTGAGATCTCTGACTAGATGTTGCTCCTCCAGTAACCGCAGTGGTGATCCTGTCTGAGAAAGGCCTTAACCTGGCTGGATTGTGAATGCTGGCTCTCTGTGAAAGTGAAAGTGCTCCAGCAGCTTGTGCAGCCCTTTTAGCCGCCGTCTCTTGTGTGGCAATCAAATGCCGGTGCTCAGCTCACCCACCTTTGAAGTCCCTGGGGCACGTGACATCGGCATCACAAATATGAATATGAGCATGAACATGTAGGACTTCAGGAAAGTCAGTAATTTAATGATTCTGGATCCACCATGAGCCTGACCAGGATGAAGCACTTACACTCACACAATATTCACATTTACAATCAAACTGATGTACACTGAGTTACTAACACACACAGCTAAACACATCCAGTTTGCTTAACTGTTGATATGACGTGTATTTAAAAGGGGTCACGTGTGATATTGCACCACGCTCCCTCCGATCCACTGCTCGACTGCTCCCACCATCTCTCAGCCTTCAGAATAATTGACTTAATTTCATTATTTTTGTCACATGTACTTTTCAGCACGGTGAGATTTTTTTTTGCATTTCCCAAGTAGTAATCTGGGATCAGAGCACAGGGTCGGCCACGGCCAGAGTACAACAGACTTGAAGAATATATTGTAGGGTTAAAGGCCTGCTCGGTGTTAGTGCGCATCTCTCACTGTTATAATCAACATCAGTGCACGTGTGTACTGTTTACTATAACACAGTGACCATGTGTGTGCACTTAAAACATCTTTTATTTTGTACTTGTGTGTGTGTGTGTGTGTGTGTGTGTGTGTGTGTGTGTGTGTGTGTGTGTACAGCGCACGTGTACTGTTTATTATAACACACGTGTGCGTGTGCATGTAAAGCAAAAGCAAGTGTCATTAGGGAGGTTAAAGATCCATTTAGATCCATTTTCTCTCTCTGAGGCCTCTAGGAAGCCGTGTGTCAGTGTTTCAGACAGAAGAAAGTAGAGACAGGAGACGTTAGTTGTTTGTGTTCAATCAGGCTGTTCTCTGTCTTTATTAAACAGAAACATTTTCTCATTTGATTCTTCAATTTTGTTCTTGCATACACATTTTTCTCATTTATAACTTGATTTAACATTTTTCTGGTAACAAATTGTGATTTCCGTCTCACAGACTTGTATACTGTACATAAGAGATACAGTTTACTTCTGTTCAATAACATGTATGTAAGTATGTTGCCAAGTGTAACAGAGCAACGTGACATTGCCTATTATATTAGCTTTAACTAATTACTGCATCAGTAATCCTGTTACTGATTAAATTCAGGAAATTCAGCCCTTTTATCACTTTTTCCTTGTTTTATACACATTAAACATCATCATCCTGTACAAAATAACTCATTTGATACTCTTACAATTATCTTTAAATCAGTTGCAATTACAATGCAAATTTAAAAAAAAAATCAATAAGACTTAACTGAACAGGAATATATATTTTACATATTTATTCATTAATCATTATCCATTAAATCAGAAATAAAAACAGAAAATTAAGGCTACCATTACCTCATGTTCAACTACGGGAGCTAGCAAAACTTCACTTCCAATGGCAACTAGCTTTAGTTTGAACTGCTTTAAACCACTCAACTCCGTTTGTAGCTCCCAAAAACTTAACTGGAATTACATCAGACAGGTTTTCAACATCATATGGAGTACATTATGAGTGAATTGCACATGCTACTAACCTGTTTCAGACAGAAGAAAGTAGAGACAGAAGACATTAGTTGTTTGCATTCAGTCAGGCTGTTCTCTGTCTGAGAAATAGTGATGGGTTGTTCTTTTTGAACGAATGCCTGAATCATCGCAAAACCTCCATAGGTTAAGAACAGGAAACAGAAATCAGTCGTTACCTTTGAGTCTATGGTCCAAGTCTTTCGTTCTTTTGACACGTGACTCCCATAGACGCTATGAAGTGCAATAGATTCAAAAGAACGAACGACTTGGACTAGAAGATATGAGAGGTGAGCTGCTCATTCTGTTTATAATATGTCCTGAGCTTCATTGTAATATTTTGACTGGAACTATAGCAAACATTTGTGTGTGTAGACATGGGTCTGTTTTGTATTAATAACTTTTTTAATTTTTTTATTTTTTGTGGAACGAATAATCTGAGTTTTCATTATTTCTTATTGATGTACGAGTGTTTTGATATACGAGTACACTTCCAGAACGAATTATGCTCGTAATCTAAGGTTCCACTGTATATATGTTTTACTTTACAACGTATATAATGTTTGCAGAGATGATTACAGAAATGATTGTCAATATTGACACAGAAGGATAAAGAAGCTTAATGAAGGGAAGGACACCAGAACTGAAGACAAATTACACAGTGGGAGACCATCAACTGCACCAAAATTACTCACTTTAAGTTTAATTTATTAACATGTGCATCTATCTATTTCACCATAAGCAGTACCTATTTCACAGTCTATACTGTTTATTTTTATTTATAGATATTTTATACAGATGTTTACAGATATCTATACATATGTTTAAGCAAAGCTTTTTGCGCTAATGGACTATTTCCATTTACCATTATTACAACAGTTTTTATTTTATTTATGTTATTCTATTGTATTTTGTACTTGCACTGAATTAAAAAAAAAATGCTCTGTGTGCCTTAAATTGCCCAATTGGGACAAATAAAGTTTTTTTCATTATTATTTAATTTAAAAAGGGGATTTTTATACACGATTTGAGAGTTGGGATCAACGATGGTGCAAATGCACGGCTTTGTAATGGAGTCCATGTTGAGTGATACCTTTGTATAGAGCAGGAGTCGCAGACCTGCGGGGGGACTAGGGAGGGGGAGAAATCGTGTTCGGGTACAGAACGGGACAATCGTTCCTAGTGAGAAAACGCCCTTAAATACTCAAAGAGCCATTTGGACCTGTTTCCCACAGAAAAGAAAACACAGGCAGCCGCGAAACCATTTTGACATCTTAAATCAAGATAACACTGCATATATAATTTTTTAGCATTATGCATGTTTTTTACATATTATGTTGCATTTATGAACTCAATGAACTGCTACATAGAAAACAAAATCTGATTTCTGCATGCAACAAAAACATTTTTCAACTCCCAAAAAGAAGACGCTGGGTTGAAGGTTACTTTCCAATAAAATACTCAGTGTCTATTTAAGTCCTCCTTGTATTTAGGAAATAAAAAGACAAACTATCCACCTGCAGAAAACCAAAATGCTGTCTCATTCTGTGTGCCGTCATTCTTTTATCACTTGTACTGAAGCATGCAGTCATAAATATTATATAGTTTAGTAATCTGTAAAAAATAAATAAATATCGGTACACTTTAATCAATTATTATTATTATTATCCATAATACAGAGGAAGTGACGTCAGTGCTGGTGACTTCGCAGGATGTTCAAAATGGTGAAGTTTGGTATTGATGTATCAGGCAGGAAATTCAATAATAAACACATTCACCAGATTTTTTTTAACGCAAAGAAGAGGGAAATTTTATTGGAAATATTATATTCAAGAAATGAACTGGCATAAAGTCTGGCTTATGCCTAATAAATACTGCATCTCTAACAAAATAAAAGATGTTCATTTTAAGATTCTTCTCAAAATTTACCCTGTAAACTCGGTTTTATCTACACATTCGAAGGTAGAACATAAATGATCTTTTTGTGATACATTAGATAAAACTTTGATTCATTAGTTCTTTGAGTGTGAGAAAACAAAAGGATTCTTAACTCGCCTAAAAGACCACCTCTTGGAACACCTCAATGTGTCTCACTCCTTTATTCGGAAAATAAACCTCTTGAATTTGAAATTCATTATTTTGTTGTAAATGCAAAATACTTTATACACAAACAAAGAATTAAAAATGAACAATTGAATTTCCCTCTTTTCATAATAGAAATGGCCTCTCTTTTTAATTCTCTTAAGCTAATTACTTATGACATCACTATGACATTGTTTTTGAAGTAATGTCTCTTGCTACATCTTTTCCCTGTCTATACATCATAACTATCCTCCCGTGTCTTTTACATTTACTTTGGACGGCCATATTTATAATTATTTGTCCTTTGTGTTTGTTTTTTGTTGTTGTTTAACTGTAGAAAATCATAATTAGTTCCCATCACAGACATTTACTAAATGGAGCAGGGAGTAGGGAGCAGCCTGTGAAGTACACTTCGGAATGGAACACGCTCGATAAATCATGTGCCGGAAGGTTGTGATGCATATTTTGAGCGACAAAATATTAAACACGTTTTATTTTAATGTTACAACATGAGCATAGTCTTTACATTTAGAATTGCATTGGGAAAAAAACTTAAAATAAATGAGAAATCAATTAGTTCTTTTACTTTATTTCTTTTTCAAATCCACCAGGAGCCGCAGCAGCGCGTTGCTGCCCCCTGGTGTAGAAGAAGAGTTAAGACGCCAGTTAGTAACACAACTCATGCTCACTCTTTCATTACTCTAGATACAGCCCTTTTAGTGTTACTACTATAAAAAAGGCGTTTCTATCATAGCCAGTCTGGCCCAGAACTTTAAAAATATACTAATACACTGTAACATTTATGAAACCCTTTACAGTAACACACACACACACACACACACAGATGCATTTCTCCTGCTGCCCTAGTGAGGTTCTTTAACTAAAATAAATATTAATGCAGCTAATTAATGCCCAAATCTAACCACAATCTTAGCCGAAATTAAAGTTACTTTTTACAAAAATAGAAAGAAAGAAACACATGTATACTTTTGAGGGCTTTAAATCTTTGAGATATTCTTATACTTGTGGAGACACATGTTCCTTACCGATATAAAAACATGCCCCCAACCCCACCCAACACACACACACACACACACACACACACACACCATGTGTCAAATTTAAATTCAGTCTAACAGGTGTCTTCTGAGCTGAGGAAGGAAAACGAAGAGGAGCTAAAGAAAAAATCCCCACTATTTTTTACATACTGTAACACTGTGACTACATAGTAGTATTAGTAGTAATTTTTGTATTATTTTAAGTCTTCATAAAAAGTTACAAAAACACACACAGAGATGTGGTAATAAATGTAACAATTTTACGATAGATTACCAGTATTTTGAAATTTTAAATTAGCTTGTGATTCTTGATGTGTGCTCCTTAACGCTTAAAAAAAAGAATAAATAAAGTATATACAGTATATATATATATATTCTTTAATTCATAGTATGATTTGAATGTGTGGTAGTTGCTCAGGTTGTCCAGCAGGGGGCAGAGCGCCAGAGTGTTCATTATTATAAAAATGGGGGGAGCCCTTCTGTGTGTGTGTGTGTGTGTGTGTGTGTGATCCCAAACCCGAGTGGCCCGTGCAGAAGGCCGGGGGTAGGGCCGAGCAAATGGAGCAACGCAAATGAATCTCGAGAAAACAGCAGAGAATCACAAACACAGCGGCGTTTCAGGAATGTAAATCCTCCTGTCTTGTCTTTTCCGCGTCCCTCCTCCTGTCCTTAATGTCGTCTCACCGGAGTGAAGGTAAGATCCTTCGTTTCTCTCCGTTCATATATTTATTTATTTATTTATTTATTCCACACTGAGTCGAGCTTTATTTCCTCACTTCTTTGTTGAAAGCGGTCGGTGTTCCTGGCTGTTTCAGCGCGTTTTCTCTCCGCTTTTCTCCCTGAATCTCCACATTACAGCTGCACGTTAGCGTCCTTTTGTTGTGGACGTGAGATGAGAGCGTTAGTAGTCTGTGTCTTTAACAGGGTTTCTGGGCTGGAAGAACGAAACGTGGCTTCAAACCCCTGAGAAGATTCACTAAATATTCATAATCACTCCGTTCATAGCTGTTTAACCTGAAACATCATTACACATGGAGTGACTGTCAGACCTGATGCTGCTTTAATGAAAGATTCAGTTCTAAATGTCCAACAAGACAACAGTGGTGTTTAATTCACAATTTAAATAAGCCATTTGCATGGTTTATATGTCTGTAGACAAATTATTACAATGTTATGATAGGAGCTGGTTAAATGTTTGAGGTTGAAAATGCTGTAATTATGTAATTAAAACATATCTAAAGCTGAGAATGTTTATTATCATTTTTTATACTGGGATTGTATTTCATTTAAATTAAATATTATGAAAAGTGCACAAACATCAGCTTTTTTTTTCTTTCTTTCTATCCACCAGGTCGAGATCAGATGATAGAGTCATGGACGAGTGTGTGAAACGGCGAGGAAGACTATCTGCAGTAAGCAATCAACTCTACTTAATGCAAGGAAAGTGGTTTTGACATCACGCCAGTCTACGCCACCGGGACATCTGAGTCAACGCCTGGCTCTGACAGACGTACACATGGGTTACACACGCTATATGTGACCAGGATATTAAAAATAAATAAATAAATAAAGGCTTGTCCAGAACCAGCACACACCCGGACTGAGCTTTGATACAGAAATCCTGGCAGTCATGTCCCTCTCTGTAAGTGTGTTTGTTTGTTTGTTTGTTTGTTGTTTTTTTATCGAAGTCTAACATACAGACTTTGGTATTTACCGTTCACCTCTGTTAAATCCCCTCCTGTTGGGACCAATCGTTTGCAATCCCTCCGGGAAAGAGGAGGAGAAGTGATCGGGGCTCAGCTTGTCCCAGAGTAGTTCAACCCCCCAAGAGACCGAGCAAGAGAAAGACAGTGAAAATGAGAGAGGTAAAGCCTGAGCGGACGACAAAAGGACCCCTAAAACCGGGGGACAGATGTGGAACCCCCTCCCCCGCTCATTCCTCTCGTTATCATCTGTTCCCTTTCTCTCCCTCTCATCTACGTATCGACTCCATTGTGCTTTAATAAAAGCAGCCAGGAAAGTCACACTTACCATATGTATAGGGTTAGTAACCAGTTGTCAGGCCGTCAGTCAGTCAGTGGAGCCAGTACTGATCTTTCAGTGGCTCTAGTATAGTGTGCTGATGAATAAAAGTCATCCCTAACAAGCTGCAACCTCAGAGTAGCTCATTTGACTCGATGACTCTATTTGCATAGACTATTCTGCATAACCCTAATGCTGCAGATCTAATGGAGGTTCACCCGAAACACACCTGGATTGTTCGACTGCGAAACCTTAGTATCAGTACGATCGGAAGATACACTCTGATTGAAGGCGGGTTTAGTTGGAAGTAGGTTTTGCACAAACAGCATGAAAGCATCATATCTTACCTAGGAATGGCTCAGGTTAATTAAACAGCCTCAGAAAATACACTTAACAACAGTTTCTAATTTGTGTACCTTCCTAATGGATTAAAGCTATGTTCTATGGTTAGAAGAAACAGAAAGGGAGAATTGTTTTTCATGTGCGACCTCCATCAGACTTATTCCAGCTTCTGTCAGTTTCTGTTTGTCAAGCAAGCAGAAAAACAAGGTCATTTTATCTCATGGGCAGTTGTTTGTGTAATCTGCTGAACTCATGTAAACTGAAGTGTTATTCTGTATAATCGGCCTAATGTTTGGCTTGCCCTGCTGTTTGTCTTCTTGGTTTAGTCCTGTTCTGCCAGTAGAACTTGTGCGAGTCTAACCGGTGCAGTATTTAGTTGAGGTGGATCTCTGCAAAGTGAGCTTGGCTAAAATGACTTAAGGCTTGTTAAATCTGAACACATTGGATTTACTTCGCCAAATTGTGTTATGAGTGGCATTTCTGGTATGCTGGTATGGTGTGATAGGGCTGACTGTCCCTGCATATGCACTGAATAGTCACATGTACAACCAAGGCCTGTCTTGCTTTTAAAACTATTTATGCAGGAAAGTTCTTCAAACTTTTCCTTGTATTTTACTTTAAATAACTGAAGTTTTAGGTTTCTCTGATGTATTTCAGTGATTGCATTAGTTTTATCTCACTTTATCAACTTTCATTTAAATTTGAAATCTTATTTTATTTCTGTTGTCTTTCCAATGTAGTTTTGTCATCCCTTTTCTTTTTCTCAGACATACAGTACAATACATTCCCTTTTTGGTTTTTTATCACTTTTTTCCATGTCTAGATTTGTATCTTCTTCATGACTATGTTTTGTCTGCTCCTATACAACGAAATTTGTGCCAATCTAATTTTATCTTTCCTTCTTTGTCTCCCCCCTTTTTTTTTTCTCAGACGGTGCTAGCAAAGGCGTTATATGATAATGCGGCCGAGAGTCCGGAGGAGCTGGCTTTCCGGAAAGGTGACATCTTGATGGTTCTGGAGCAGGAGCAAGATGGCGGGCCGGGCTGGTGGCTCTGCTCCCTCCACGGACGCCAAGGCATCGCCCCTGCTAACCGCTTACGGCTCCTCCAGACAGCACCGGATGGCCACCGTGGCCCCAGTGTGGACTCAGTTTATCTCTCTCCAGTTCAGCAGGGACACGTTAATGGGCATCGCCTGGAAGATGGGGACGGAGTGTATCTCTCTCCTCCAAGTCTAGCTGAAGGGGTGTACCAGAGTCCTGCAGGGGCATCAGGATCTGGTAGTCGCCCACGCTCCCACTCCAGCTCTGGTGCTAGGCCACGGCCCGAATGGGCAGATATAGGAGTTGAAGGACGTCCACGCTCACCTTCCCTTAGAGGACGGACAGGAGAAGCGGGTTCAGTATATCAGACTCCTGCCACAGTGGCACCACTAGTGGCACCTTACAGATCACAGGGTGCCTCTGATTCAGTGTATTTGTCACCCACTGCTGTGCCCAGATCTACCGCTGAAACAGGAAGCGAGGCTGCTTATCTGAGCCCCAGAGATTCAAGCATTACAGGCCATTCGGATGCCAGTTATTTGGTTCCTCGGCCAGCTGTGGCTGCTTTACCAGGTGAGGATTTTTATCAGGCTCCGGTTAACATTGCTCCTGTGGCAGTGATTCAAGATGGAGTAACCAATCAAGTTAAAACAGGTCACGAACTTCCAGGAATGTACCAGACCCCGAGTGCACCAGGGACAGCCATAACTAGGACTCCACAAGCCGAGCGCAAGCTATCTGCTGGATCTGTCGTGGTATCGGTTGCCTCGGGACAAAATGTAAACACACCCCCAACGAGCAGGTCATCTGCCAGACCACAGGGTCAGTGTGCCACTCCCCCGGTGGCTCGTGGAAAAACATCACAGGCTACCGTGAAAGGATCTCCTCTTCTTGTGCGAACTGCGAAATCCGGGCTGCCAGGATCTCCCAATTTTGGACGTAAGCCTCCTCCACCAGCGCCGCCGGTTAGAAGTGTGACCCGGAAGGATTTACCTCAGGGACTAGCATCATCACCGGCTGCAAAACCCACTATGCAGGCAGGTCCTCCTACAGAGACTGCTAAGGAGGAGAAACAACGACAGATGAGTAAAGATGGTGGGAAGAAGAAGGACATGAATATGATGAAGACGGAGTGCACGGTTTCTGATGATGGAAAACACGATGATCAGGTAAAAGCAACGATAAAATGATGGAGGAAGCTGCATTGGTTTACACAATTCTATGCTGTTTCAGTTTCACACCATATTTAAATGTACATAGTTAAATAGAACTTACTTGGAAGATGTTTGTACGTGTAGATTACAATGCTGCAAGATATATTATCTACTTCATATAGATAAACTTATAATGTTAATGAATATCAAGACAGTATTAAATAAAGATAACAAGGTGGGTTCAGTTTAGCAATATTAACAAACTAGCTAGCTAGCTGTTGCTAGCTATTTGTATCATAGCTTATTTAAAATCAAATCACATTGACTATGGAGCATCAATAATTGATTGTAGCTTGACGTTCTTTTTTTCTTGTTGTTGTTTATTTGTTTCAACCCTTATTTGGGGGGTTAGGTTGATTTGGTTAAGGAGCGTTTTCACATTTAGACCCCATGATCGTTTCCGAGAACACTTGATGTCAAAGTCTGGTTCATTTTGATCAGTGAGAACAATCGTTCCAAGTCTGCTGCAAAAAGTGGTCTCGAGAACGATACAGCATATCAAATTAGATTTGGAAGTAGATCGCTATTTAGACGCGATCTCATCAGTGCCACCTTTCTCCTCCGAAGTCTGCATGTGCGTGTAGCATACCTCAATCTCATCCTCTGACCTGCACAGCCATAGCTGATGAAGTAGGAAGGCACGCAATAGTGTTACTCTTGACATTTTTCCAAAATTACCAATAATATTAGGCACAGCGTGAAGGTAGAATTTCCATTCTTTTTTTCATTTGTTCAGTATCGTCTCACAAACCAAATAGGTGCACGCTGCCACATATGTTGTATCAGAGATTGTAAATACACAAGTGTAGCAAAATATAATGTCGACGCTGGCCAGTGGTGCAAAGGGGGAGGGCAATAGTTCCTGGGCACGGTACAAATCACTCATGCCTAGTGTGAAAACGCTGTAAATTGTTTGACTAAATAAGTGACTGGTTTTCAGCTTTTACAAGAGCTGGATTAGTCCTCATGTTCTTTTTCCTTCGTACAGGTGTATGACACTCCTCCTACAAACAGATGGCAGCAGCCAGTCCCTGCACTATCCGCTGAGGAAAGCGAGAGCATCTATAACACCCCTCGTGCCGTCCCTTTACACACTGAACAGGGATCAGAGGTAAACCTGCGACATGACACAGTTTCCATTGAATGTGTTCTTAATTTATCAGCGTTTCAAACATTGTTCATATAATCACTTCCGAACAGCAGTTATGCCTCTCTCACAAGCAAAGAGTCATTCCTCCATTTCAGGGCCACACCTGTTTTTCACTGCTCTGAGCTAATCCCTTCTGTCTGTCGCCTTCCTCTCGTTCAGCTGGTCACACCCATCTGTCTTAAGAGGACTTGCTGGTGTGACACTCTTTCTATTACCGATTGCAGCCACCACAGTTATGCCTGAGAAGTTACCCCTTTTTATCCATCTCTAACAGAAGTATCATTACATCTATAAATATGTAATTACTGCTTACAGAAGTTTAATGACACACGCTGTTAATCCAGAGATTCAGTTTTTTTTTTTCCTTTAATAAGGCAGTGGAAAGTACAGCCTCCATGTACGTGCTCTTATTCAGGGCCAACATTAAGCCACAAGAGCTCCCAACAAGGCTGCTCAGAGCCTGCGTCACTGCAGGGAAAGCACACAGAGCCAGCTGTCTGTTTGGAAATTACAATAGTGAAGAAATGGAGCACAGTTTAGGCTTTACACAGCACCCAGTGTTAGGAAGATGGGGAAAGTTCAGCTTTAAAACAGTGACTTTGTGTGAAAAAGGCGATTGTTTTCTGCTATGATTGACAGATGCCTATGGGGGTATAATAAGAGCAATTTCCTAGTTCATGTGAATAACATCCTCTCTTTCTTTTTCTTGTTCCCTCGCTCTCTACTTCCTTCTTTACCCTCCATTATGTGCCAGATTTATGATGTTCCCACCCATGCCATGAATCCACCCTCAGACCTCGAGCAGGAGACCTACAATGTCCCGGCATCGCTCCCACTAAGCGAAGACATAGAAGAAGACGTTTACAGTGTCCCCAGTCTTCCAGGCCTGCCTTTAGACTCTGGTGAAATGCCTGGATCAGTAATGGAAGCAAGGGGAAATGCTGAGGTTTACTCTATTCCAAGCCCCGGAAAGTCGGAACTGGCATCCGAGGACGTCTCTGAAGCAGACGGAGGCATTTATGACATGCCCGCTCTCACAGTGGACATTCCTGCATGCCGTCTTTCTGCGTCCAGCACCGGGTCGGGTGACATCCAGTGGAAAAGCTCTCTCTCATCTCTCGTACAGTCAGCTCTAAGCTCCGCCTCGGCCGCCACCGCCACACCTTCACGGGACCTGGCCGCATCGCTGGCCGAGATCTTGTCAGTATGGAAAGCAGGTCACTCTGGCGAAGTCCCGCCTTCTCTTCAGCAAGCATGGTCTCGTCTTGCGGACCTCCTTCCTGCACTGTCGGTGTGTGGTGCATCCCCTCCGGCTGACAGTCTGCTCACAATGGTCCGCCGAGCTCTTGAGGACTCCTCCACCATTTTGCAGAGCCAAACAAGACCACGTCTGCCCTCTCAGGAGTCTCTCTCACGGAGGCCACTTCCCGCGTTGCCGGTTGCCGAGGTGAAGCCCATGTCAGCAGGAATGGGGTCTCGGAAGGGCAGCTGGATCCAGGAGCGTCCGCTCCCTCCTCCTCCTGTTCCTGCATTTCCGTTGCCTCCAGCACCCGCATCACTTCCCCTCGCTGGAGAGATGAGTGAGGACGAGCAAGGGAACGAGTACGCAGGGATCGGGCTGACTCCCGCACTTCCAGTGTACCCCACAGGAGACAGCGTAGGATACGTCAAGCTGCAGGTTAGGGCATGGCTTTATTGTGTCACTTTCATGTCACATTCCAGAATGCTGTGTCACTATAGTTCCTGCTATCTATTTTTTTATTTATGGAAATCCTGTTTTGTCTCCTTCCTGAATAGAGGTGTTATCGTTTGAAATTTCATAGTATGATTTCACAATATCATGTGATAAAATCATCCATTTAAAAACACACAAGCTGGTGATGAAATGTCTTTGTGCAAAAGTCGCTTTGCACATCCTCGTATGAATAACAAAAGCCAAAAGTCTCCTAACTGTTCATCTTCCTTAGTGGGATAGTATCAAATCTTATTAAAAATGAAAATGAAAATCAATGTGGCTGAAAGGAAAGGCAGTACACTGAGTCACAAGAAAAAAAATCTGCCTAGCGTGTTGGTGCGTAGCGCTCCTTAGCTTGAAACAGATCATTGTTTTGTTCATTTGTGGTCATTAATGGCACGTTTTTCTTTTTTGCATGCTCGATAGAAATACATGATACAGTCATGCTAGGAGTGACAGCAGAGGTAACAGTGGAATATGTTTTTCCAGCAGTAGCAGCTCACAGAAAGTAGAGCTTGCTGTAGTCTGGGTCCGGAGGGGGTTGAGAAATTTTGAGGGAGTTGCAGCTGGAAACCAAAAATTAACCACTAAAGTAAGAAGTAGGAAAAAAACAGACAAACAGTAATAGATGGAATTGTGTTTTAAACAGAATTTTGACAACTTAAGCAGTGATCTAACCGTGAAATCTAGAGTTTGTCTACTTAACAAACCATCACACTGTGTCTTGTGTCACTTTTTTGACGAGACACTGTGATACACTGGGAAACACCTACAGCTATTCGTACACATTTGTAATAAAACTTATTGTAAGTTTTATATTGTGTTCCTTTTTCTCTGAAACTGTCTGTGGAAGCAGGAGAATTTATGTGAGATTGTCGGGTGTTGACATCATTTCCCATGTGACATTAGCAGTAGATGTTTTCTCAGCTTCAAGGCCTTTTACTTGACATCTAATGATGTGTTTTTCATCACGCTTGACAAGCAAAATGTCTTGTTCAGGCTGCAGGCAAATCCGAGAAGTTTCACAGATCCGATCTTGAGGACCGACTGTCCACACTGTTATTTGAAAGTGATCCGATCGGATTCGGCTCTGTTCAGACGTGCAGCTCAAATCTGACACGTTGGCAGCCTACCTGCATTGGTTGCTGCGTTAACGACGCCAGAGGCGTGGATACACTGTAGCATGTGTGATGTGTGACGTAAAATACTAATGATTTATAACAACAGATAACACAAAGGTCACCATCATTGTCTATTTGGGGTCCAGTCTGTCCATTGCCTTTCTGCCTGTTTTTCAACCGTCCATACTACATGAATGCGTGAACTCAAACTTCTGCATCACATTGCGAGGGACATAACGAACAGTCTGAATTCTGATGTCAGTGGGTAGAGCATCCAGATTTGAGACCACCATTGTGATGTGGTACTGTTTTACTGACTACATGAAAGCAATCTCATTCAAAACTGGTTTTAATCTGCATATGCCAAAAATATGATTTCTGCTGGCATTGTAAAGCCTTTTTCTTTTCATCTCAAAATGAAACATGAAGCTGTATACACTGCATTTGACCAGTCAATTTCCATTATTTCAAGCTCCATCTATATGGTTAGGGTTAGGGTTATAAATTAAGAACCCACAAGTAAGTGTATTTCAGGAGTGTGAATTTCTTAGCGAATCACAATACATAGTGAGGAAGTTTCTGTGTGGGTTATGCCAAATACATATTATAGTTGTATTCCTGCTGGATTAAAAGACGATCATGATGAGATGTATGTTGCTAAATATGGAATAGAGTGGATTCCACGGTTGTTTGTCATGCTGCAGTTGGGTAGTTCGTGTTACGTTAACCGAGCTTTGATTCTGTTTCCTAATGCAGGGGAAGCCTGAGCCGCCTCCTGACTCACAGGCTGAAACTGGCACCTCGCAGGTCATCTCTACAAATGAAACGAGAGTGAGCAACAACACATTCAGACATTCACAAACATATCCTTAGTGGAAGTTTTGTGTTTGCACAACCCAGATCTGTTGTCAATGATTTACAGTGACTCTTTATCCCCTCTTAGTTTCCTCTGGTTACCTCTTGCGTTATGAAAAGTTGGCTGAGGATTATTCATGTCATGCGCCATCATAACTAATAGTTTATTTGCTTGTATTATGGATTTCATATATTACAAAACATACCGCATATCGCTAAACATAATCGTTATTATTAACGAGCATCATCTTAACAGGCTACTGAAAATGATAGTAAAACAACTAATTTAGTTTCCTGAGCCAGTCGTGAATAGATGATTATTGCCTCCTTTTTTCTCTGTAGTTGAGCCCCTCTCCTCCTCTTCCCGTCTCTCTGTCTCTCGAGGACTCCGAGCTGCTGTCCTTCTACTCGTCCCAAAGCCTGTCGCACCTCTCCTGCCTGGCCGACGCCATCGACTCCCTGTTCAGTAGCGTGCAGGGGAACCAGCCGCCGCGGATCTTCGTTTCCAGAGGAAAGAGTCTCATTGTGACGGCGCATAAGCTCGTTTTCATCGGAGACACGCTCGCTCGTCTTCTCAGCTCCACTGACCTCAGGGCAAAGGTGGGCCTGCACGTAGAGTCACAGTGTCGAGGCAGGGCAGCTTCATGCCTGATTTCAGAAGTGTTAATGAAATTGAAAAAAAAATCTTTGAATGAATTTTTTTGCTGCAAAAGCATTAAATATCTGCTTGTTAACTAGTAGTTGGGTTTTGAGTAGGCAGTATTATTGTAAGGAGGGGCAGCGTTACTTGATGGATGATGGCCAAAGCATGACTGACTCCAACCATCTGTGAATAGTTTTGGGTGTATGTGTGTGTGCGTGCATGTGGGTGTGTGTGCGCCCACAAGACTTGAGTAAGCAGCATAATGCTTTTCTTAAAGAAGTAGCTCAGCCAAAAATAAATCTCTATCCGTTTTTCCTCAATCTCAGTTCTAATCAGTCAGCAAGTTTTTGTGATTTTTAGGGATTAAACTGTTCATGTAAAAATTATACAGCTGAGACAATTAATCTCTTCAGAGGCGAATCTGTGATCACTTAGCCATTTAGTTTGTACGATGCCAAACTGGAGGCTGCAGTACGATGACTCATCAACCAAGAAACACACAACAACAAATTTGGAAAGACATCAGCATTATTGAACATCACATGTGTGGGACATGGATGACAAAGAAAAAGGATTCTACCTTTTTCAGCTTGTTCTTAATTTCATTCAATTTATTTATTAATTGTGCACTGATGGACGCTGGGGTACAAATCTGTTCGTGGTAGTTTCATTCCTAAAACTATTCAAGTGATTGCAGGCTCAAGTCATCACAAAGACTGTTTGTTTGTACCGATGCAGTCCTCAGCACTCTTCATGCATATTAAATGGAACCTTCCGCAGTTAGCACATCTTTAAGCAGACCACACTGGGCCGTTGAGTTTGCCTAGTGAAAACAAGTTAAAGCAAAGTTACGGTACTTATTAGAGATGTGTGTTTCATTCTCAAAGTAACTGGACTTATTTTAGACAGATTTTCAGCATATCTATTCTCATATCAATTCCTCTGCAGCAAATCAAAAATAGCCCCTGATAAAAATAAGCATGGATAAAAATATCAGGTTACTTCTTCATCTTTCCAATTTCCTGTAATTTTTTTCCCTTTTCTTTTCTGGTAGCCATTTAGAAACTGCCTGTGAAGGTCAGTAAGGATTCGATATTGACGTGTTTCGGAATTTACTTGACGTTTTGTTTTGTTGTCATGCATTCCCATTTACTCTTGCGTCCTTGGTTTTGTAACATGTTTTGCAATTAGGCGACGTGACGCTCTACTCTGAGCTTCCATATTACAGAAAACAAACCTCAAACACCACCCATGCCTGTGCAGGTCTACCCAACAACTCACTCGCACTGTATCTGCTGTCTCTCCAGGTCACCACTTCCAGTGGACGTCTGTGTCAGGCCCTGAAGTCTGTAGTAGTTGCCACCAAAGATGCAGCTCAGAATTACCCCTCAGTCCAGGCTACGCAGGAAATGGTGGACAGAGTAGCTGAGCTATCCCAGCATGCCGCTGGCTTCTCCGGGCTCCTTCAACGATTAGCAGAAATATCTTGATGTCTTCTACTTTTTTTTTTAATTATTATTATTATTACTATTCATGACAATGCCTTTTTCATGACAATGCCTTATTTGTAGTGCATTATTTTAACTTTTTGTTTGTACGCAGAAGGGTATCATGATTGTGTCTGATTCATCACACCAGTACTTGATGGTGAAATGTTGAATTGTGCCTCGAGAAGGTTTTTTTGCGATTGTGTGTGTGTGTGTGTGTGTGTGTGTGTGTGTGTGTGTGTGTGTGTGTGTGTGTGTGTGTGTGTGTGGGAATGTCCTGTTTTTGTGATTGGTTTGTCTTTTTTGTGCCTAGCACACATCTCTGTGTCTTAATAACTTATTGATGGGTGTTTGTTTTGGTGTGAGGATGTATGTTGCACGTTTTTGTAGTCTCTTATTTTTTGTATCGGTTTGATTTACTGGGTAACTCTCTTGGTTATGTCAGGTGCAGATCTTTTTTTTAATACATGTAAAAAAAAAAAAAAAAGGCTACCAGGGATTTTTTTCTGTTTTTATATGTAGTCTCAGTTTTTATCGGCTTCAGTTTGAGTCTTAAATCTCACGTGACATCACACAAGCGCTTCATATTGAGTTCTGGCTAGAGCATGAGGTCATGCAGAAAGGCAAGAAGGAACTCATGCTCAGTTTCAAAGGGAGATGGTGGCCCACTAAAAGCAAAGATTGTGTTTTTTCTGGGATGATTTGTAATTTCGTCCTTTCCCACGACAGTGACTAAGTCTGAAACCTGTTCAGCTTGTTTCGCTCCTTCTGTCCTGACTATTTCTCACAGCCTTCTGTTTCTTACATTTTTTAAATCCCCATTTTCACTCCTTAAACACCAGTTCTGCATGTAGACAAAAGCATGTCCGTGTGAATGCAGTTCTGGAAAAATACTCTCCACTATATGAATCAATAAACCGCAATTTTAAAAAGAATTTTAAAAAGTAATTTACTCTATGTGCAAACGTATCATCTTTTCTCCCAGGCATGCGTCATGCCTTTATCTGAAATTCAGACAATATACTGTATTATCAATCAGTTTTATATCTATAGAAATATTCATGTGTATAACAATTCAGTCAGAAACGATTCATGAGCATGTATTTTACTTAACTTCACATCCACATGTCCCGACACGAGCCTGTCGCCTGTCTGTCCTGTGCCCTCACACACACACACACACACACACACGCACATATCCCCTGTGACTGATATACAAGCCACAGTACTAATACATCCTAGCATATCTTCCATCCGTTTGAAACGATCATTTAGTCTTTAAGATTCGACTTTCCCAGCAATGTGATGAAAAACGCCCTGTATATTGTTTTCACCACCTTCTCAATGTTATCATTAAACTCATGTACGGACTTGTTGGTTGAGTTTAAAGCTGCCAACATACTTGTTATTGCCATTGTATTTATTGCCATTTAGTACAGTACTCTGCAATAGTGAGGCTTTAAATCTGAATATAGACATACAGTAATAATATTTCAATAGTAATATTTCTGAGCACGGCCCAGCTAAAACAAATGAATGGCCAATTGCAGGTCAAAAAAGAAGGAAAACCAAGCAAGGAGCACAATATAATAGGGGTCCTTTAATCTCTGTACAGGCTGCTTATAATTTCAGTCATGCACAGGTGGACTGACTTGGTGACTATACTGTATGTAACCCAATTTAAATATAAATTAAATGTTATATTTAAAACAGAAATTATTTTGTTTACGCCTGTGCACACGTGTAAAATCACTGTTTTGATAAAGCAATCGCCACAGATCTAGAGAGGTATTGCTTCTTTCACCCAGCATGCATTTATTAAGTTTCCTTTGCAATTATAAAATGTTGAATTTGCCCCTGAAGTGATTAGTGAAGCTGCGTAAAAATTAGTGCCCTGTTTCCTTTAATGTGAATTACATGGATTAAGTTGTATGCGTGCACTGTGTAGTGAAAAGACTGAGTTCACAGCAGTGGGAGGAGTTACAGCAGTGGAAATTGTCGATGGGAAAGTTGATAAGTGATTGCTAAAAGCAGTATTGTAATGCAGAAGCAGTCGTAAACACAAAGGCATACATACAAAGCACAATTTTTTTCTCCCTCTTGCACCACCTTCTGTCCTGTCTTACAGCGCCACCAAGTGGACGAGATCAGTATTACAGTTTCACTGCACACTCCGGAATGACAGTAACCTCTTGTTTAAAGTTCGATGACTTTCCACTTATTTGTTTGATTGTATCTATTCTCTCATATTCAAAGGCTTCTATGTCAATAATAAATACTTACAAAATTATTGAATATTGTGCTTTGCTCAGCTCAAATGGTCTTATAGAAATAATTATAATAATCATATTTATTGTTTCTTTTTTATGAAATGTATGCATGACTTTTTTTTCTTCTTCTTTTTTTTTTTAGAAAATATATATGCATGTACATGTAATTTAGGGATGTCTCCATCCAACACATTATTAGTTAAAATATTATTTTAAGAATGTAAAGATTGTGTTTTGCTCTTTTTGTACCAGAATGTATTTTTACACTCATTTATTTTTCTTTCTTTTTTTCCCATTTTATTTACTTTACACTTTCCTTGGTGCTTGATGGAGCTTGGCCTCCTCCGGTACAAAATTGTCATTATTCAATTTTATTTCAAATACAGATTTTGTTCAAATGCAGTTGTCTAGAAATGTTTATTGCTTCAGACTTGCATTGGTTGTTAGTGCCTCTGTTTTTTTTTCTCTTTGTTTAACACAAGCAGTTTTTACACTACGTAAGCAGTGTGCATTCAAGTTACACGGCTAATGCGATGAGTTGAGCATTTACCAGTAGCCTGGTCGTGACACGAAAGCCGCTAAGTATGGAAATAATTAACCCAGTTCGCATTAGTCGAAAAGACCATAAGTGAACTTTATAAAACTAAAAGAACTGTAAGTGGTTGCGTTTAGAGCTGGGCGCTGTTGTAGTGACGACTTCCTATTTTAAACGGCTCTGGTGATTTTCAAGACGCTTTTCACGGACACATTGCTGTTTCATATTAATATAAATCTATGTTTCATGTTTAATTACAAACTTAAACGCGGAACCTGTTCCAAATTCCACGCGTTAAACTCGTGCTCTTATTTAGTAAAAAAAAAAAAAAAACCCCACGAAACTGTTTTCCTTTGTGAATGAATGGCTCGCGGACGCACGCGATTGGCCACGCTGTTGTTGTTTGTACGCTGTTCGGCTTTTTCCGGCGAGTTCCGTGTCGTGACGTCAGCGCGTTGCCAGCGTCGCGGCGACAGCCCGAAGTTTGAGCGACCGAGCCAAAGGGGGAAGCAAAATGGCGGAACTCGAAGATGTTACGCTAGATGGGAAACCGCTTCATTCGCTCCGTGTGGCGGATTTAAAAGCTGCCTTGGAGCAACGAGGGCTGGCCAAAAGTGGGCAGAAGAATGCGCTCATCAAGCGACTAAAAGGGGTGAGTTTGGACGAAGGCTTTGGCTACAAAAATGTCTGCTACTATCAAGTTCACTCGGAGACGAGAGCTGAGTGGCAGGCCAAGTATCGCCGCTTCGGAAGCGGGAATGCGCATTTAGTGCCTGTGTCGTGTTTAAACCGCCAACTGCGTCGCTGCGTTACCGAGAAGATGCTCGTTTACCATTGCGACTCGAGATTTGTCGATTTTTTGCAAGGCCTTTGTGTTTTTCGGGAGGAAAAGGCGGTCGGTTGGTCGTGTGTGTGTGTGATCCTAAGGTTTGTGAGTTGAGTTCGTGCCCGCGCCCTCGCTCTCTGTAGTGGGGGGAGGCGCGCGGATCGGGGGCGCGCGCCGCTCTGTGCTGATGGATGAGCGGCTGACATTTGCTCTGGTAAACACCGATCGACCGTGCATAAAAGTAATCAGGTTAAGTTTGTGGTTTCAAAACAAAATGGCCAGCAAAGCAAATTCGTTTAGGGGCGCACGCGGAGTTGTCTTGGCGGAGATTAAATCCAGTTTGTCCTCACTAATCCGTGCAGGCTTATGAGACTCTGTGTCCGAGCTGCTAAGTCGTGCGTGTTACAGGTAAAATTACAGACATTTACTCAGTTATAAAAGAGTGTTTTTTGTTGTTGTTGTTGTTCATTTTGGTTCAAAATATTCCACGGTGTGTTTTTAGACCACATTGTTTAAATAATTTAAGCACCGTAACACGACGCGTTGCTCCCCGGTTTACCCACTTTGCGTTGCTTCTGCTGTTGAAAAACGTGTTTACAGTCGGAGGACAAAAAAACGGAATTCTTTTGTCCTCGGTATCACCAGCGCATTTCTTTCTCAACGACCAGTGAATTGTTCACTACACACACACACCAGTCCTGTGCAGAGTGAAACCTGCATGAATAAACACATGGACTGGCGCCACACACACACTGTATAAATACAAACTGAAACCGCTCCGAAAACTGTACAGGATGCGCATTCAAACCAGGGACAGTAACCAGGTTACTGTCACTATAATGTTAGATTTTTTTTCTTTGCTTAACTAAACTGTAAATAACACTTTTTTTATTAGTGTTCACAATACAAGGCGCAGTAATGTTGTAAACCTTTCGAAGGTGTGTATCTATGACGTACTACACTGGACATTATTATATCTTTTTGTAGAAATAGCTTGCCTGTGTTGTTTTGTATTTCACTTTTTAGTGTTTTGTATTTAATGCTATCTGATTTGTGGTGGTTAAAGGCTTTCTAAATTGGGCAGATTCACAGACGGACACTTACAGTGAAACCACCTTGTTTTAGCAGTTCTCAGACTTTACTTTTGTTGCCAGGGTAACATAAATAAATTCCATTGATTGCTTCATTACAGATGTGTTCATATGCACAGTAATATTTTGACTGTTTGTTGAAGATTTATACATTTGCTTTCTGAATTTAACACTAACATAACATAGTTTTAAAAACTTTTTTTAAACCTCATTTGCAGTTAAACATTTTGTACGTTGCTTATTTTGAGTTTTTAAGGTTGCTCATTTTAACACATACAGTGCACACACACTCCACTCTAACAGTTAAGTTCAAAGTTTAATGTAGAAGATGTAATGCATGACAATGCACTAACTTGTATATAAAACCTGTTAATGCTACGGTGCTAGATGAATGGACACAACGCAGGTTAAAGCGTAAAAATTTTTCATAATATGTGAGTAACTCTTTTTTGCTAAAAGTTTTGCATTGTAAGTCTTTTTTCGCATTCATCCTAGCCTGCTCCTTGTTCCTCATTGTTTATGATGTTTCCTATGATGAGTTCGCCATGCTAATACCGATGCACCAGACTAACTGGGTGTAAATGAGTTTGACACAACTTCTCACACTCACAGTGTGCTCTGATGGAAACAGATCAACAAACAGGCGTTTATGAACTTTTAATGTTTTTTTTTCTTCACTGTTTAACTTTGCAATGGTTGTTTTTTTGTGTTTTTTTTAACCGGACTGTGTGATTGCTGTTTGTAATGCAGGCACTCATGTTGGAGAGCCTGCAGAGAACCTCCACCTCTCATTCGGGCCTGCAGCCCAACTCACAGGTCGGAATAATTAACACTTGAAAGTATTCTTATCATTTGCTATTTAGATGTAATACAGAAATGTAGAAGAGTAAGGTGTGAAGACTAAGGTGTGAAGAATAAGGTCTGGCTAAATATGAAGCTTTACACTGCACCAGCTGTTCAGCACCTTTGCATGTAGCTTAATTTGCCATTAAAGAAACAGAGATGTCGTGATTGAGTGGTCGAGCATTTGTTTGCAATGAGCTGTTAAGCATATATGAAAATTTGGTGCAAAAACTTTGAGAAAGTAAGATGTGTGGTATCCACCTGACATGCACTGTTTTGTTTGTGCTCTAGATAGGGGAGGAGATGAGCCAGAACAGTTTTATTAAACAGTACCTGGCCAAACAGCAAGAGCTCCTGCGGCAGAGAATGGAGCGAGAGGCACGCGAGGCAGCCGAGGCAGACGGTAAGATGCAAGCTGAGTAAACTGACGGTTAAAAAGACTCTGACAGCAAAACCCAGCAGTGTGAACCTCTTTAATGCAAAACCAATAAATGAGGCTGTGTCTGGAGATCACTTGTGTATGATTACATAGCAGTTTTTTAATGTAGAGAGCTTTGTTACATATTAATTACACTAGGTTTGTTGTATTATACTAGATGTGTTCTATTTTCGACCGTGGGTCGTGCATATATACCAAAAAAGACACTAACAATAAAGTGAATTTTTAAAAATATATATATATTTATTCTGCAGATTGTGTTTTTAAATCCTGATATACAGTACTGTCAAAAGTATTAAGCACACTGTGTTTTTAAGTACAAACTTTCTTTGATGGATTTATTTATTTATTTTAGAACTGTAGTGCAAAAACATTTCCTATTTCCAAATATTATTATTACAACAAAAATTTTACAGAAAATGTCTGTATGGCAGAAAAGGAAGCAGCATATTATACAAGAAACCACTTTTTAGACGAAAGAACACAGTGGAGGTTGCTGGGTCTTGCATACAAAAAGGAAATGGGTCAAAGTCCTTAGAAGAACTGTGGGTGTTTCTGCAGGGTGTTCAATAAAACTTGGTACCTAATTTCCTTAAACTGCACAAACTGTACATAACTGCACAAATTTTACCTGAGACTTACTTTTTTCATTATTTACGTTGCAATTACTATTAATTGTAACATGTTTTAATCACAAGTAAATATACTGAATGTATTTTGTTGTTTCTGTTCAAAGCATTTTGTCTCTTTTATCAGTAACACATTCTTGTAAGGATGTGAATTATATTTTACCATTTACATGTGCTGTGCAATTCAGTTAAACAGTGTTTTACTTCTATTTTACTGTTAAATAGTGCATGTTAATATTATCTAAATAAATCTCCACAACTGGCTTATTCACGTGGACTTTGGTCATGTTTGTCAGGTCTAAGTATTAGGACTAATTTTAAGTAACATGTGAGTAAAGGCTAAAGGTTTAAGTTTTGCATCGTAAGTCATTCCTAGCTTGCTCTTTGTTCCTCATTGTCTGATGTTTCCTATGATGAGTTCGCCATGCTAATACCGACGCACCAGATTTGTCTGGGTGTAAATGAGTTCGACTCAACTTCTCACACTCCCAGTGTGCTCTGAGGAAACGTATCTGCTTCTTTCTACGCAGCTCTTCTTGATTGATACTCACCTCTTCATGTGCAGTATTGATAATCTGTAGTCTTTGTGGTTGATTATTGTGTACTAGGTTGAAATATAGTTTTTTCTTGCTGTGACCTCCAACCCGTGTTGTATGATTTTTAGATACAGACAGCCCTGCCGGCCCCGAGGAAGACGATCACACAGCTGCCAACGACAGCACCTCCTACCTGCCAGACAAGGTTTGCAAACACATTTTCTAAGCAAACACACCTGGAACCTGTGTCCTTATTGTGTGCATGTCTGCTGTAAAGACACCAGCAGTGCTTGTTTATCTTTCACTTAAATTATCAGAGAGTCAGACTTCAGCCATTTATAATATTGTACATAGTTTATTTAAGGTATTGATCACAAAAAAAGACAGACTAAATGATGATTTAAAGCAAACCAGCTTGTTTGTTGTTCAGTCATTGTTGGTCTCCGAGATTCTGGTATTGCAGATAACTACATGATTATAAGATGTTTGTAAAGGAATTTAAGTCATTCTAACCAGACTCAGAACACTTTTATGCACAGGTATGTCACTCTGTACATGAAAACTTCACAATGTCACTCCTTCAGCAACATTTCACTCATCTGCGCTTATCTCAGTCATTATTCAGCCTGAAATTAAATGAGAGTGATGAAAGTGTTTGGGAAACAAGATTATCAAAATGTGTTTCTATTGCGGGTTGAAAGCTATTGTTTTGTATAATTGCTGCTACGTGGCTCCGCTGTATTGCTGGTAAGATGCAGTGTAGGTGTCGCTCATTTGCAGCATACATAATAAACGAGGTGGCATTGATGTTTATTTTCACTTAAAAACAACATCCTCCAAAAAAGTTTAAGACAAGTTTAGTGAGAAATGACAATGTGATGTGTAGCAATTACAAGGTGATGAGAAGCAATCGCTTTTAAACAGGTGAATCAATTATGGTGTAGTATACAAGCAGTTTTAAAGAAAGGCCAAGTCCGATTAATATGGGGTGAGGCTTGGCAATTTGATTTTGAGATGTCTGTTACTTCTGCTCTGTAAAGCCTTCACAACGGCTCTAATCTGAGGTGCTGTTTGTGATTTGGTGAATTTGGAGGCTGGTAACTCTAAATTAACTTCTCCTCTGCAGCAGAGGTAAATCTTGGTCTTGCTTTCTTGGGATGGTCTTCATGAGAGACAGTTTCATCATGTTTGGGTTTTGTAAGTGCACTTGACAATACTGTTCTTGCAAGAACTGTTAAAGAACAGTTGACCTCTGTGTCTTAAAATAACAACTGATTATTGTTGTTATTAATGATATAAGTCCAGTATTTATTACTAAACAAAAAACATTGAATTAGAAGGCTTGTC
Source organism: Clarias fuscus (assembly GCA_030347435.1). Taxonomy (NCBI): domain Eukaryota; kingdom Metazoa; phylum Chordata; class Actinopteri; order Siluriformes; family Clariidae; genus Clarias; species Clarias fuscus. The sequence continues at coordinate 26,706,286 of CM059205.1, forward strand.
CAAACTTTTGACTGGTATGTGTATGTCCAGAGGTGTCAAAGACTTCTCTGAAATTTGGCAACGAAGACCCAAAAATAATGGAAGAATAGGGGGAAACTCCCACTAGTGTTAACGGAAATGATGTTAAACACTGATAAACAGTCAACTGTCCAGACTATTTTTGTAGGATGTTGCAGCCACCAGATTTAAAATAAGTGCACATTTTCAACAATTAATGAAATTTAAGTGTTGCATTATAAAATAATGTTAGGTTGTATTAGGTAAGTTTTCAATACAGTAAAAAAAAAAATAATCCAATTTCCATACTGTCCCAACTTTTGTTTGTTGATTATGGCGTTTTTGCATAATCAACAGGAAATTAAAGCTCAATATAAACACAAATTTGGATTTTATTTATTCAGCAACAAGTTAATAAATATGGTCCTGATAAAGTTCGAGACAGGGCCTTAAGTTGCTGTATAAATGTAACTATATAGCTAACATACTAGCCCACTCAGTTTCATAATAATATAGGATTTATAATGATGTTGTACTGGAAATTCCTAGCTTTAGGGATAACCAAAGTGGATCACGTTTAAATATGGACGTGCTCTAAATTACTTAACTGTAAGGTAAGTTTTCAAAATGACTTAATTTCTTCACTGTGTATTTAGGCAAAGTGTGCCTGTTAATATTTTATTATTTCTGTCTCCTCTTAAGCATCATGTTGTAGCATCTCGGCCCTCTGTGCCAGAGGATGGAGGAGGTGATCAGTTGGGTCCGCAGGATCCGGTTGCTCTGGGAGGCCACAGGTTGGACGCAGGCACTGCTTCAGTATCGCATGATCCCCCTGATGTCCCCACAGCCAAGATCTGGCGCCCATCATTCTCCCAGGAGGAGGTCGCCACTCCCTCCCCTCCCCGTGCAGTCGCCTCTCTTTCTGTGCGTGTGGTCGGCCAGCCAGAGCGACAGGGTGTTCCCCTGATTGTACCCCGGCCACAACAGAGAGAAGGAACTGCCCCCGTAGAAGCAGGCCCTGCTCATCCGATGCCGCATCTCAGCCAGTCTGCACGCACACAGGAGGACAGCGATGAGGACGAGGATGACGACGACGATGACAGCGATGAGGATGATGACTGGGGTCCTTCATCTCGTGGAAGAAAGAACATTCACACGCCTCCAGCGCAGCGATCGAGACGCAAGCTTCAGCCGCCTCAACACATTCCACCCCATCATTCTCCACTGCAGCTCCGACAGCCCACTCCTCCTCCCTCTCCGCCCCCAGAGCTTTCCTTCCCTCTGCCCGACACACCCAAACAAAGCCCCCCGGAGCAGGATGAACCTGAAGCCCCAGAAGGGGCTGCCGTGTCATCTCCAGTTTCTTTGCAGAGGCAGGAATCAAGCTCCAGCTCCAGATCCAGCAGCCCTGAGCCTCCATCCCTGCGCAGGCCTGGGCCACTCAGTCTGCTGGTGCGCAAGATGGAGTCTGAGGGGGCTTTTGATGGTGGGCAAAAAAAAGATGAAGAGGAAGAAGGAGATGCCACCGCGGCGACTGGAGAACAGGTTGAGCCTGGACCTGGGGTGCTTGTGTTTTCTCGAGGAGCGAATGATGACGATCACACCAGCTGTGATCCTGAAATGCTTCCTGATCATCAAAATTCACTCCAAGAGCAGCTGCCTGAGGGGCCCGAGTCTCTACCCATTATGCCCTCTATCACAGAAAGCAGCCCTCAGGAGTCAGTGGAGATGAAAGAAGCCGAGGATGAACAAGAAGAAAGTTCGCAGCCGGATGAAGAAGAGGAGCAAGATGACCAGGAGGAAAGTAGTGAGGAGAAGGAGAAAGAGAAGGAGATCGAGGAGAATTTGAATGCCTCATCGTGTCAACATGAAAGAGAGACATCACCCTCTCAGGACTCCCATGACTTCCAGCGAACCTCACCTCCTCCTTCCCCACCTGCTCCCGCAAGACGAGCACGCGTTTTTTCTGAAGTTCCTCCACCCGAGTGCCTCATTTCTCCTTCCAAACCAGAGCCAGTATCAGTCCTCATGTCAGGACCAGAGCATGCAGATGTTGAAATGGAGACTGAAGCTCCCGCTTTACCTCCACAATCCTCACCTGAAAAGGAGCAGGAAGAGGAAATGGAGGTGGAAGCAGAGAAGAAGGAGCCTGCAGAGGCAGTAGAAGCAACAGAAGACAGTCCTTCATCACTTCCTCCATCTCCACCACCTGAAGAAATGAAAGCAGGGATAGACAGTGAGAAACCAATGGAGAGAGAAAGCAAGGTGCCCGCGGTGGAGGAAAGCGAGGTGCCCGCGGTGGAGGAAAGCGAGGTGCCCGCGGTGGCGGAAAGCGAGGTGCCCGCAGTGGAGGAAAGCGAGGTGCCCGCAGTGGAGGAAAGCGAGGTGCCTGCGGAAAGAGAAAGCGAGGTGCCCGCAGTGGAGGAAAGCGAGGTGCCCGCGGAAAGAGAAAGCGAGGTGCCCGCAGTGGAGGAAAGCGAGGTGCCCGCGGAAAGAGAAAGCGAGGTGCCCGCGGAAAGAGAAAGCGAGGTGCCCGCGGAAAGAGAAAGCGAGGTGCCCGCGGAAAGAGAAAGCGAGGTGCCCGCGGAAAGAGAAAGCGAGGTGCCCGCGGAAAGAGAAAGCGAGGTGCCCGCGGTGGAGGAAAGCCAGGTGCCCGCGGTGGAGGAAAGCCAGGTGCCCGCGGGGAGAGAAAGAGAGAAATCTACAGATGGGGAAAGGGAGATACCAGCAGAAAGAGTGAAGGAGAGATCTGCGGAGAGAAGAAGGGAAAGATCTGCAGAGAGGAGAAGGGAAAGATCTGCAGAGAGGAGAAGGGAAAGATCTGCAGAGAGAAAAAGGAAGCGATCTTCGGAGAGGGGAAGGGAGAGATCTTCGGAGAGAAAAAGGGAGAGATCTTCGGACAGAAAAAGGAGATCTATAGAAAGAGGAAGGGGGAGATCTGCGGAGAGAGGAAGGGAGAGATCTGCGGAGAGAGGAAGGGAGAGATCTGCAGAACGAAAAAGGAAGAGATCAGCGGAGAGGGGCGGGAGGGAGAGATTTACTGAGAGAGGAAGGGAGAGATCGGCAGAGAGGGGAAGAGAGAGATCTGCAGAAAGAAAAAGGAAAAGATCTGCAGAAAGGGTAAGGGAGCGATCTGAAGAAAGGAGAAGGAAGAGATCCATGGAAGGAGAAAAGGAGAGATCTGTAGAAAGAGAAAAGGAGCAGTCTGCGGAGAGAGGAAGAGAGAGATCTGCAGAAAAAGATAGACACAGATCCACAGAGAGGGAAAAGGAGACATCCACAACTGGAGAGAGATCTACAGAGAAAGGGAGAGCAACAACCACAGAGAGGGAAAAATCACCAGAGCGACCCTCCAGACAGTCTTCATCCTCCGACTCCGATTCCGAATCCTCTTCCTCCAGTTCCTCAGGCTCCTCCCCACAGCGCAAACCCAGACAGAATCAGGTATGTGATTGTCCAGTGTGTGTTGGTGCTTTAATTGGTATTAGTTTGCCTCTGCTTGTGTTTCCTATGATGAGCTCGCCATGCTAATACCGATGCGCCAGCCTGACTGGGCGTACATGAGTTCAACTCAACTTCTCACACTCACAGTGTGCTCTGATGGATACACACAGGAGATGTATTATTTGATATCAGTCAAGACGCTTGCATTTGTTGTACATGGAGAGCATAGTATGTTTTCTCACTCTGTGTTTAACTCAGTTTATAGTAGATTGGATTTTTTTTTCTGGTTTTGCTCTGCTAGTGTGTTTCTTTGTGTTTTATTTATAACAGGATGAGAAGAAAGCAAGCAGCCCAGATGATGCGTCAGAGGAGAAGGAAGAACAATTGAGGTTAGCTGCTACAACTAGTCACTCACACACGCACTCACTTGCACACACACTGTATGTATGTGTGTGTGTGTGTGTATATATATATATATATATGCGCACACATCCATATAGGGACAGTCCAACTTGAAGTTACGTACTTCTTTGCTCACTCCTGTGATAAATGTAAGTAAATAGGAGCCACCTGCTCAGTGTTTCTACAGTTATGAATAATCTTTGGGTAAAAGTATCCTACACACCTCATCAAATCAGTTATTCATTCTATAGATCTTATAAAGTAAATTATCACTCATCCGACTCCTGTACATGTAACTATGGATAACTTCATAAACTTTAAGCCACAACAAAATAAGCATATTATGTTATTGTAATATGATATTTATTGTTATTAGGGTTACTTTATCACATGCTGATCACTTGCAAAGGCAGCACTCTCTTCTTAGCCTGGAGGAAGATGAAATTTTCAATAACAATATTACTTTAAAGGAAATGTCTATATTTAGCGTGTTAAGCTCCTCAGCAAGAGGACCGACAACATGTGCCAGAGCCTACCTTCAGTCAACCACGGGTCCGTTATAATCACTGTAAGTCTGCTTTACCAATTAGAGTGTGAGGTTGATGTTGATTTAAATTAAGTGTATTTGTACGTGGGATTATAAAAATCATCTGTGTGACTGCATTCAAGCAGATTCAGAGTTATTAAATGAACAGGTAATGTCCAGAAAATGCAAACTGGAGGGAGAAATTTTTCAGCCACTGTTTCATTTAAGCCGCCATCAGTTCAATGCAACTGATACCCATCAGCCCATGTTCATGTTTTATAATCAGCATTACTAATCATGACTGAACTTGTGTTTCAAAAGCTGATGAGCTTTATAGACACAGACATGGCAACCTGGTATGGGTCATCATCGTCATCAACTAAAATTTACTTACAATATAATTAACTATACTTAAACGATGATCAAGTTAGTTGGCAGTTTATTTCCTTGTCCATTAGTTGGTGTGATTGTGCTTGATTCACTTGAATCAGACTGTGAATGCTCTGACATGTAGGTGTTAGGCTTACTGGAGTGAAGTGAGTAATCGCTTGATGGCAAACACCTTCACAAACAAAAACCTTCCAAGTGTGGGAACATTTCACTCTTAACTCGAGCAAAACAGCTGCTAGAATCAGAGGGAAAGACTTTGTGCTGGCTGGGGGAGTGGCCAAACGCCACTTTGTGAAGGACACGAGTGCCCAGTGTAAGTGGGAAAGCATTCACACCTAGATAGAATGCAGATAATTAGTGACTGTGTGCTGCTGTGAGTCTATTTTTTAATTTCCAGTTTTTCACAGTGAACCTTTATTAAGTGAAATTCACACACATGCCTTACTGCTGGCTTTTGAGCTCTGCATAGGTGTTCTGTCTCTCTCTCTCACACACACACACAGTTGTGTTCTCCACTTTTTTTAAGCTCACAGCAACACACACACTAATTAGCAATATTCTACTCCTGTGTGTTCTTTTCCCACTTCCATCACTCTTGGGTCTTTCACACTTCACTTTGCTTAAACACGCCCCCTCCCTTGACCACATGCCTCCACCTTTATGTTTTAATTAATAGTTACATTTTATTGCTGCTTCATAGCTTTTCCTTGGTTTTAGATTTTGTTTCATCATTAAAAGACATTTTGTAATAGTTTTCATTTTTATTATCTTGATGCTTAGTTACTAAATAATTAATTGCATAATATGTGCAATTTGTAATCAAATTAATCATTTCAACAATTGAGATTAATCGATTATTAAAAAGAGCTGTTAGTTGCAGCCCTAATACATGGTTGTCAGTGTAACCATAACCGAGGGCGGCAGTCAGAAGTTTACATACACTCACCATGATTATGATTGTCAAGGCAGTATTGGCAATATTTTTGAGCTGGTCTTTTTTGAGAACATTGGTACAACATTAATACATTTTAATATAAGAACACAAAAAAAGCATCTTCAATGGAGGAAACTCCAAGAATTCCATGCACAAGTTAAAATATTTCTTGGGTCAAAGGCCAAAAATATTGATGGAGCATATCTAATATTTGGTTGAATGTCCTATAGCAAGTTTCACTTTATGAGATGCTTTTTTGCCATCAACAAGCTTCTGGCTGAATTCTGGATATTTGTCCTGTGCTTTGTATTCAATTCAATTTATTGGTCTTCTGGTATATGCATAGTAAATCATCACTAACAGGAAATTGAGGTTTTGGACATGGCAAATTAAAAGTCATTTCAAGACTTTCAGCAGAACTGGCATTAATGACCTTTGTTGATATCAGAAAACCCAACATGAATTGTTGGTTGTTGTTTTTTTTTAATTCATAAGTTTTTTTTCTGTTTAAGATGCATGTTTGTTAATTCTTCTGCCCCAGGAACATACTACATCAAATATATCAGTCAAGGCCCAATATTGTAATGATGTGCACATTTATGATGAGTGAATGTAAACTTCTGTCCCAACTGCAATATACCAACTAGCAGCTCTGCTTATTCTAATATTTATTGTACCATGGCAGGCAAATGCTCTTGCAAAAGATTTATGAATAAATTCCTTAGGTTTCAGTTTGATAAATGAAACAAATTGCCAAATGCCACTTCCCAGTTTTTAACATTGATCATATACTACAGATCTTTTCATTGTGTAAACAGCAATATGTTACACTGCATCAGAATTCCACCTTTGGTCTGTATTGAATTTAAATACTGATGCAGGGATTTTTTTCAGCTAATTGTGTGTTATGTGTATTTATTCTAATTCTCCTAAAGCTGAAGGAATGTTTATAATAGTCATGGACATTGTGATTTGTCCTCAAAATATGCTCTTTGTAATCATCATGCACACCACATATAAACTCAAATAATGCACTGCAGATCTCTGAGGCTGGCTGTGTGAGCAGGGAAACATAAAACACTACAAATCAATAGGCAATTTTGTCATTCATATTGCAGAACAGATTTTTGTTACAAGTATAAGGTAAAGTATAGAAGACCTTGAGATATGGACAAACGCACAGTAGTGCAGAGTTTCTCTTGAGGATTTTAATTATTATTTAATGCAATTATTTCCTCTGTTCTAAAACAATGTTTTCAGCAGCGCGCATAGCAGAAAGTGGCGGTGCATAATTACTTAGAAGGTTAAATGAAGAGATGAGCTATAGAGTTAAGCGCTGACAGAATGCTATGCCTGGAGAAGAATAGCAGTGCTTCAGAGTTTAATTCTTTTGTAGGTAGATTTTTTTTTTCTTAAGTGCTGCTTGTTATGTTTCATCATATGATGCATCTTTGCAAGTAATTATAGTGATTACAACAGGTATACGCTGTTGTTTGTGTACTGCTGCTCTGTATTCAAGCTCTTACCTCTGCAGTGTCTGATCACCAAACATATCTTGAGTCGTTTGTGTTGTGTAGCTCAAATGTCAGGTAAGAAGAAGAGCTAAGTTGAACGTATAGGTTTCTGGACGAAACAGAATTTTTGTTTTTGTGAGGGTAAGCGAGTGGATGTGCTGCTGTCTGTGTATATTTTTAAGTCGTTTAAAAGGTTCTTTACAAATATTTGTGCCTTTCTGGTTGGTGAATAAACCAGTAGTGACGGAGTACAGGATAAATCTCAATAACCAAGATGAAGCTGGGTGGAACAAAGACTCGGCGGGGGGAGTCCATCCTCCTCCGGCCAGTACTATGAATCATGAGTTATTTTTATGTCAGATAGGCTGTGAATTATAGTTTATGTAACTAAGTGGTTGTTGATGAGAAGAGATGCACTTATTATATATCCAGTTATGATGTCAGTCAGTTTTTGGGGAGCAAAATTTGTATTTATTTTTTTAAACTGTATTTTTTTTGGTGTGCTGAAGTGGTACTTTTAAATTTGTATTTTTCATCTGATATTGTGAGTATTATGTAGTTTTCAGAAAAAATATGATATAAGCACATTGATGGTTTTGTGATCGCCTATTAGAGTAAACAGGCATGTACAGTTGTAGGTGAAAAACATGAAAAGTACTAAATCGGGATGAGATTAAAGAGTTTCATCGCAAAGATAACCGTGTACAGTAGAAATGGAAATGAAAAATCTGAGCGAGACAAAGTGGCAATGCACAGCAGATTACATAATGCATACAATAAAGAGGACAAAACAGTAAATACAACATGACATGTACATGATGTAACACCACAGTAGTGTAGTGGGTGGTGAGGAGGGGATTATCACTACTAATAGAAGTCCTGAAGGCAGAGAAATAATGTGTCTCTTGTGCTGAAGCAGATATGCAAAACAATGCAGGTAAACAGGTTTTGTAGTATTTTCTTATGATCAAATATACATTGTTGGCCTTTCGTTTTTGGTTCGAAATGTCTGGATGTAAACTCTGAACCTTTTATTTATTTATTTATTTATTATTATTATGCTGAAACTGAACCGGTCTTTTAACAAATGAGGGCGTCTCTCAGAAGGCCCAGGTTCTTTAAACTGAACTATAATTCTGTTATGGTAGAAACGAGTGTTTTAAGATCCCACACCCCAAGATTGAAAGACTTCTCGCTGTGTCCGTGGAGGATACCACTTCGAGAAAAATGTACATTTTAGACTCTCTTCTTTATTATTAATACTATTAAATTGAAGATCATATATCCGAACTGACTAAACTAAAGTAGGCATTCAATTAGTGATGTTTCATAACGTTAGAAGGACGATCCGGGTATGCGGAAGTAAATTGAATGACTGATTCATCCGCGTTTCTATTGATAGCTTTTATATAAATTAGGGATTTGTGTTGTGTGCACAGATGTTTTTGGTGCTATTGATTATATTTATCGAAGAAGAAGAAAAAAGCAAATGCTTTTACAGTAAATAATAGAAAGAAAACAGCGCTTGTTTATCTGGAAGCAAGCATTAGTAGTCTTTTTTTTTTTTTTTTTTGGTCAGGCATTCAGCGCGGCCAGCCTTCGACCCGGCGTGCGTGGCTGAGTCGGAAGTGTCGCCCCGCCCTCGCCTTGGCCCCTCCCACTCCCCCGAGCTCTGTTCAACATGGCCGCTAAGTGAGCGCTGCTGCGTGCAGACCGACGCATTGCACAAAACGGCCGTCTCTCCGCGCTCCCACGGTTTCGGGTCGTGCGCACGCGGCCGCGAGCGGCAGATACAGACGCAAGACCGTAGCGCATCGAGTTGTAGCCCGTCGACATGCTGTCCGACGGAAATAAAGGAGGGTAAGGGAGAGAGAGACAGATAGAGGGGAGAAGGCTGAAATGTCCTAGCGCGGTGTAGCTACACTGTAGCAGTGGGAATGTATAGGGCGCTTTTCTCATATTTAAACCCAGTCCGGTCCGGGCGGTTACGGGAAACTGGGCTTCGGTGCGCGGAGACAGTGTTTGTGTGAGTGATGAGCGATTTAGAATCGGCGGAGGATTTATTTTATTTTTATATTTTTGTATGCGCTACGCGCGCGCGCGTGTGTGTCGCGGTGTGCTGCGGGAGGGAAAGAGGAGCGTGGCCTTCCTTGGCGATGGGGGAAGGGGACTTCTAGCCATTAGCGTCCGGATGATAACGTGAACATCTCTGATGGAGAGAGCCGAGTGGCGTGAGGCTGTGAATCGGAAATAATGTCTGGCTGATTAATGTCGTCTTTATCATCGTGCCGCGTCTTAGTGTTCCTAATAACCAGCGCGGCTTCCCGGCTTTGTTACTGCTCAACTTTGACTTGAACGAAATCGTGAGACTTTCGGGAATTTTCCTCCTAAGTGGCAAAAGCCTTTCGCACACGATTGCGTAATATTTCCCCCTTTCCAGCTAAAATCAAGCTATACCTTGATGGACTTATAAGCTGGTGACTCTATATCTACATGAGGTATATAATATCAGATTTCCTGGGCTTTGTTCTTCGATTTCGTCCTTGTCTCTCCCCCCCCCCCCCCTTGGGTGTGAAGGAGCAGCTCCCTGACACAGCCCCTCGGTTGTTAAGGAGACGGTGTGGGGGAGTTTGGGGTGCAGCCCCCCAGGGAGAACAGATTAGTTGCTGTCATTTGGTAGCAAATCCCACAAATGTGCGTTCTGCGCCGAGACGAAGCACACAGCCGCGCCGCTTTATAGGGAGACGTACTTCTGTGGCACTATTTATATATACGTGTCATGCTTTACAAATTAGTCTCCGCGTTATGTGAACGGTAGATCCAGCTTTAGTTCAGTGCCAGTGATTAATGATGTCTTATTGATGTGTTAATTTTTCTGTACTGTGTCCGATTTTACTTCACAAGACCCGTTTGTTTTCTGTCCTCCAGCTAGGAGGACATGCTCGAAGGTCCACTTCTTGGTTGTAAATGCGAAACCAGGTAGTAGGAGGAGACCTCTGTTTTCTTGAGAGTAATCACAGCGCTGCCGTGTCTCAGAGGACCAGCACTCGCTTGCACACCTGTTCATGGTATTGAGTTGAACGGCAGGAGGTGTGTGTGTGTATGTATGTGCATTTGTGTGTTACAAAGAGTAGCATAAAAGCATGAGTGGTCACGGCAGAGGCAGCTTAAAGGGGTGATGAATGCGATTACCTTGGCCAGCAGATCTCCAGCTGATAGTGTGACATAATGGCTAAATGAGGTTTGATGTTCTTGCCCTAATGGTGTACGCTACTGTTTATCGATTTGTTCTGTTTGTCTCCGGCATCCACTTCTCTCGAACATCTGTTGTCTGCGTGTGTTGTATGCTTTCCTGCTTTCATCTGTCTAGTCGTTTACCGGAGTTGGACGTGTTTGATTGTTGGTGAGGTTGAAAGAAGTTTTCATTGCTACAAGGAAGAAAAATTTTCACTCCATTACGGTTGTGTTTGTGTAATCCTGTCTTTGTGGGTGTGTGTATGTGTGTTTGACCCTGACATGCCTGGGTGTCATTTAGCTGCTGGGTTATTTATAGTTATAGTAACCCAGATCACTATCCTCAGTCACCTTACCTCTCTCACTCTCTCTCTTCTTGTTTGTTTTTCCATCTTTCACATCTCGCACTTTCCCCCTCCCTAAATTCTCACTGTTTCACAATGTCAATGAGATCTCGGTGATTAATTTAGCTTGCGCTTCGAGGAAACTGCCGGTCTATGGAGAGTACTCTAGCTTTGTGTTTCCTGTCTATTTCACTATGCTTTTTTTATTCTGTCTGTCTTCTCCTACCTCACACCTTTTCATATTTTCCCTCACACCCTCTGTGATGATATAACACTTGGTGCAGTCATTGTCACATTTCTCTCTCCCTCTTTCTGTACCGTCTCTCTCTCTTTTTCTAGGGATGTAAAGCAGGCCACAGTTGCTGAGCCCACAGGTCCCGTCTCCATGGAGCTCCAGGAACAGCCCGAGTCTGAGAGCGCACTGGCTCATCCTGCCTCACATGAGGTGCCTGAGACCAGCGAGTCCCGTCCTGATGAGGTAATAAGACCCTCTGGAAAGACGCCAAGGAGCAGGGGCAGGGTGTATGGCTACGTTATTCCGACCTGTAATCAATTTGGCATTTACAAGTGCTTATAATTTTATTTTATTTTTTTCATTTAAAGTCACACATAAATCTGAACTTTATTAGCTGAAGTATTATTAAAAAATAATAGAGCCAAAATAAATAAATATATTTGTATATAATATATATATATTTTTAATTTGTAAAAGTAGCTCTCTTGGAGCAAGCTTTCCTCCCTCGCTTTCTTTCTCTCTGTCTGTAGCTGCTATTATATTGTCAGGGGTTGCGGGTGGCTAACAGTGTGTGAAATTAGGTACAGTCTACAGCTCGTCAGTTAGGTGCTGTGAGTGTGATGAAGAAAGGTGCGTGTCGAGAAGAGCTTAAAAGAGCTAGATGCATTCTTAAAGCAGGCCAGCCTGCATGTGTATATATTAGCAGTCACACAGGTATGTGTAATATATTTTAAACTGACTAAACTCCAATCCTCTCAGAAAAACAAACCTCTTTTAATTAGTTAGTTAATTGCTTAACTATCATCCCTTTGCAGCATTTATTTTTGGCAGCGTGAAACTTACATGGTGTCTTGCTGTAATTTCTTTGCTAAGAAAATCAAAGACCAACTTACCTTTTGTTTTTCTTAAAACTCAGTCACATGACATCCTTCCTATGCAGATATTGCCTCACATTTGGGTAGATAAAGATGTCTGACTGCTACTTGTCCTGTTTAGTCTCCTAGCCAGCACAGCTGTTCTGTCTTAGTGATTCTTTACCCACTTGGACCCTTTATTGTGAATAGTGAGCATGTGATGCAGGAAATACAACCCACCAGAAACTCATCCCACATGTGCTGGTTTTATTGCTGCCCAGAAACAGTGCAAGAGATATCACTGAAGAAACGTCATACAGATGTTTGTTTCCCTCATTATTATACCAAGTGTGACCCGCACATTAGGATCAATAACTAAATGTTCGGCCAGGACCTTGTATATGTGAGCCAGGAACTAAACAGGTGTCGTTGTTTTCTAGCGTCATCCTGAAGTTGAGCAATCCGTGTGTGGGTGAGAGAGGGAAAGTGAGTGAGAGAGTGAGTGCTTTAATTGTAATATCCCTGACGAAATGTAGCGAGATAGCCAGACTCTCCTCTACCTCCTTCATTTTCTTCTCACTATCTCTCAATCATTCCTTCTGCTTTATTTTCCTCACATTATGTTTTTCCTGTTATTCTGTCATTTATTCTGTCACACTTTCTCTCTTTCTCTTTGTGCTGCTCTTCTGTCTTAATCGAGTGGTATGAACTGTTGTGTTTTTTAAAAACCCACTGATTGCTTTGTTATGAAGGTGCCCTCCCTTCTTCCATTGCTCATACTGGTACCTGCGTTACTACCTCCACCTCTCCTCCTCTACCTCCATCACTGCCACGCTATGAGCTAGCCCCCTCAGGCAGAGTCGCCATCGCACACTTAGCCTTCACCTGATGGAATCCTGGCGGATGATTGGCCACGTTGCTCACTGCGTAAACTGATGTGGCCCCTGATAGGACTGCTTGGGAGAAGGCTAACGAGTCGAACGGGTGGGTCGAGGTGGCAGACGTTTTGACCAGACTGCTCCTCTAGTCCCACCCTCTGTGGTCCACCTACAGATCCAGACTTCACTCATATGCCATATGGACTTTTCTTCGGAGCTCGATAGGCACAGGGTGGTTTAACGCCATGGCCGTCTGTGTATGTCCTGCTCCCTGAACAGCATGTCGTCATGTGGACTTTGATGAACGTTGCGCCCCAGCTCTGGTCAGCCCTCTTGACCATACAGACTAATCTGCACATGACTCTACTCTGCTAGCGCTCATGAACAAGGCTCCAGGCTGCTAAGAATTAACCATGGAGTCATCCGTTTCCTGAGAGACTGATGATGCCAGCTGCTGTGACTTACATGTGAACAGTCTGCCAGAGGTTCCGAGGTGCTTTGAGGAACAATGCCACGAATGAACTTTCCAGAATCCCGGTAACCATCATGAGCTCAAGGTTAATCAAGGAGGTGTCTGGATGTGTCTCATTCTAAAGCCGCAGCATGCGTATTTTCATGAAGTCTGTGGCCAGTCCACTCATCAGCCTGTGACGCAACACCGTCTCAGTGGATTAGTGTCTGCCTGAAGGGAAATATCTAAGGACTTTAATCAGCATCAGCTTGGAGCTTAAAAATGCCCTTCTACCACATGCCACTGTGGTGTTCACTGTCTGCCAAATGGATTATGGACTAGTTTTGCTTTATTAAAGCAACACTTTTATACTGTAACATGACACTGATTGCTCTCACATGCTGTGTAACGTGAAATGAGAGAGCTGTTTTGTCTGGACACCGCTGATCTCAGAGACTATGTACAAGATTGCATGAATGCACCACACCTCTCCAAGACTGTTTCTGATTCATTTGAAATCACATCAAAGACATTGTCCTCAACGCACTCAGTCACACTTAAAAAGCCACACATTGAGAAAAAAAAAACACTCCCAACAAAAGTTAAAGTCCAAAGGCAGTTCCAAATCAGCCGGCCAATCAGCACGCTCGGTTTTGTGAGCGCTTCTCAACTTCACTTCTCAGCTTCTTCTGATTGGACCTTTGTTGCCTAGATACAGTGCACAGTGCCATGCGGTTGGGCCATAGCCAAGCCAGAGAGGAATCAGGTGTCAATGGTACCAGGAAATACCCTTTTTTTAAAACCCAAGATGTATTCAATTTTATAAACAGATATATTAGTGTCTTTTTGGTTAATATTCAGAGCTTTTATTTTGTGTGTGAAGGGCAGTAGATTAAGTTGGGGTGTTGAGGTTTTATAGTATTATTGACATTATACAGGGTTTAGACTAGAATTTATGGGTCAAGCATGAATTTCATAGCCTACAAGTTCCTTTGCTATGAGGAACTTGGTATGTATTGTTTTTGACAGACAATGCGGCAGTGTATTAGACCGCCTCAGTCTGTCACAGCATTCATTGATCTAATGTTGGTTTATTGATAGCTTTGTCTGTTCTTTTTTTTTTTTTTTTTCCTTTTCTATCACCCCTCCCTCTTTCCCACTGTTCCTCCCACCTGGTGTCTGTCTGTCTGTCTGTCTCTCTCTCTCTCTCTCTCTCTCTCTCTCTCATCCCTCCCTGAACCCACATGGGTCTTTTTCTTTTCTTTTTTTTTGTCATCCTCTGTCTTTTCAGAGCACCACTCCAAAAGCATTTGCTGCTCGCAAGATTTCACTCACCAGTGAGTATTTAATTTTATTTTTATTATTGTTAAAAGAAAGTCTTGGTCTTCTGTGACTCAATGTTGCTATTTACAAAACTGTTAAACCTTTTTTTTTTCTATAAACTAAGAGCAAAACATGTCATCTCAGAGCTTTTATTATTATTACAATTATAATTTAAATATATTTCTCCACACTTTCCAAACATATTTGATTCTGTAAAGCTACTTTGAGACCGTGACCATTGTTAAAAGCGCTATATAATTAAAATTGAGTTGAAAGACATCAACATGAATGACATGTGACATCATTAATTGTGCAGCACTATTGTAGATTATTTATTTGTGTGGGTGTGTATATAGATAAATTCATAGACCTAATTTGTGTGTATTATAATTGTATATTATATAAAAAAATATCATGATAATAATAATAATAATGTAAGGAACACTTGGTCCCAGTTTGACTAGAACATTTTTAGCGGTATATTTGTCTTTGCTGCAAACTAGCTCTTGAATTATATTTGAAATATTTTTGAGAGTCTTTGACACTGCAGACACCATGCATGAGGCCTCAGGTAGAAGCATACTTCAGGGTTTTATCTCACCCTATTCATGCACACATGTAAATTTAGCTTTTCTTTTATAGCTGCTAAACCAGAAGGAGCGGCAGTGGAGGCGGAGTCTGGAGGCGGAGCTGGTAGGAAGAGGAGGTGGGGCTCCAGTACAGCAGTCACTGCCAAAAAGCCTTCAATCAGTATCACCACTGAGTCACTGAAGGTATGAGATTATTCCCTTAACCATTGCTACAAAACCGTCTGTACTTTATCAGCTTCTGTGTTTAAAATCATGTGGCTCAGCATGTGGTCCAAGAATATATTTGATTTTTCAGGGTAGAAATTTGCCGCTTTCTTGGCTTATTTAATTTAATTTCAGCTTCATAATTAAATGCATGCTTTTATGTACAAGGTTTTTTAAAAGTCTATGACTAGAGTGATGAGTAGTAATGTGTTCATGTTTGTTTGTGTGTGTGTGGTCAGTCTCTAATCCCAGACCTTAAGCCACTGCAAGAGGCCGTGGTGGACCTGCACCCTGATGAGGGTCGTTTCTCTGGGGACGAGGACTCGGCTCAGCAGCCTGAGCGTGATGAGGATCAGGGGCTTCAAATCAGACGTACTGTAACACAGGTACACTATCAAATCTAACCGACGGTATCCACCATCTGGGAAATGTGACACACTGTGTGACAATGTAATTTTTTAAAAATAATTTTATTTCTGTTTTTGTATCTAGGTGGTTCCAGCTGAAAGTCAAGAGAATGGACAGAAGGAGAAGGAAGAGGAGGAAGATGAGGAGGAAGAAGAGCAGGCAGAAGTAGAAAAGGAGAAACCCCCCAAGAAACAGAGAAGGGAGAGCTCCTCAGAGGTTGCCATGGAAACACAGGAGTGTGACAATAAGAAGGGTGACTATTTTTAGTGCTTCTGTTGTTAATGGCTGTTCTCCCAACTTTTGTTTTTACAAGCGCAGTTAATGACATATTAATAGGTTTGCCATCTCGTGTGTATCCGATCCTAATCTCCGTGTCGTTCAGTCTGTACCAAGAGGAGCAGTCAGCCATCTGTTCAAGACTGTTTAAAGCTGGCGCTTGCTCCTGAGAAATGATTAAATTGCCTCGTTTTTCTCGCTTCAATGTTTTTTGTTTTTTTTAGTGACCCCTAACGACTCAGTGGTGCGGCGTTCCATCAGTCAGCAGAAAGTGGCCGTGTCTATCACCATCGACGACCCGGTGCGCACAGGCCGCCAGCTCTCTCCTCCTCGTGGCAAAGCGTCCAACATTATCCACGTCTGCAACCTGGTGAGTGCTTGTCTGACTGTCTCCGGGAGTGATGTGGGCTGGGACGCAGTCAGTAATGTGTGTTTAACTTGACAAATGCATACTATTTGTGGATGTGCTGTAGCAGGAAATCAGTGTAATTCAGGACCAGGGTTTACACACATTGCTTAGATTTTCATGCAGGCAGAACACTTGCTTCTTGTGCCTCCACCACCAAGTGCTTGTGCTTAGGTTGTTCATGCATATGTCTGTAAATGTGACTTCTGAGATTTGTGAAATCCCAATTAAGAGCATTTGTAGTGTTTCTATGAGATTATCATTGTAACCAGTGGATGAATAGATTCCAAACAGGCTCAAGGTCACAGCAAGGTCAGATGTTTTATAGTATTATAGTATAGTTTCATTTCCTGTCTTTTTACATTTTCTGCAGTTCATCTGTGTGTCTCTCGCTGAGATTTTCATTAGTATCTCAAGAACGCAAATGGAATCATCACTGTAACTGTCAGATGAACTGATTACATTGTGGTGTTGGTTGAAATCAGGATCAGAGTCACCAGTTCAAATGTCTGAAATGTTTTTTCTTTCCTTTTGTGGGTGTTATTCGTGGCATTGAAAGTTGTGAGATGAAGGACTAGAATTCTTGAGGGCAGACATCTCCTGTACTTCTACTTGCGTAACAGTTCAGCTTTGATATAGCAAGATATGTAGTGAGAGCCTTCTACAAGCAGTCTGCTACACTTTC
Organism: Clarias fuscus; assembly: GCA_030347435.1. Classification (NCBI taxonomy): domain Eukaryota; kingdom Metazoa; phylum Chordata; class Actinopteri; order Siluriformes; family Clariidae; genus Clarias; species Clarias fuscus. Next base: position 26,723,381 of record CM059205.1, read on the forward strand.
AGCTACACCATGTAACTGCTCAAAAAAGACGAGCAAGATTCACTTGTTTAGGATAAAAAATAATAATTCAAATCGGCAAACGGCAATTATCATGTCAAGAATTCTGACAAATGTATGCATTTAAAGGTCCGTGTGCTAAAATACCTCGTTATGAAAATTAGCAGGTTTCAACACTTTTTCTCATTTCTGACTCTTGTGTGTGTTTGTGCATAGGTTCGTCCCTTTACTTTAGGCCAGTTGAAGGAGCTGTTGAATCGGACCGGCACAGTGGTGGAAGACGGCTTCTGGATCGATAAGATCAAATCCCACTGCTATGTCACTGTGAGTCTGAGTTCTTGTTCTCTCAGCGTTTGTATGGTCCTTCACCAGCACAACCCCTTCACCACTCTGGTTTGCTTTTATGGTTGTTTACAAATGTTGTATGAGGTTGCTTCTGTGTGCGAAGCTAAGCAGATTTTTTTTTAAGTATTTGTAAACAGATTTAATTGAAACTCAAAATATTGTAGAACGAACTAATTTATTGTCCAATAAATTACTTTGTTCTACTTTGAGTATGACTCAGCTGCTTTTTTTTTTTTTTTTTTTTTTGTAGAATATAACCATACAAATCTTAGATTAATAAACACATCATGATTGTGCAGGAAGTCACGGTACATATGTGTCCATTTATAGTTGTTTAGTATAGAGACTATAATTCCTGCCTTCCAACAAACATCTGTCATCTATTGGCCTATTACTCTTCTAGCATCACCTGTCTCCAGAATGTGACATACTATTGTAGCAGGTGTGTTATGATGCATTCTCCAGAATATGGCATGTTTGAGGGCGTGTAATAATTTTAAATAACAAGTAAGTTTTTAATGTGCTTGTGTATTCATCCCTAAAATTGCTCAGGAAGCTGACTGCAGTGTGAGAACTGTGATGTTTTTCCTCTGCTTAGCTATATTAGATTTAATCTGATATAAGTTCTGATGTCTGTACTTTAGTACTCCAGCACAGAGGAGGCTGTTGCAACACGCGAAGCCCTCCACGGTGTGAAATGGCCCTCCAGCAACCCCAAAGTGCTCCGAGTGGACTTCTGTGAACAGAACGAGGTACACGAGAGACTCAGAAGTGAAATTCTTCTGTTTAATAAAGTCAGGTTGACTGTGTTTTGTCTTTGTATTATTTTATAATGTGCCGTTTTTGTCACACTTCTCTGTCGCCCTTCAGCTGGACTTCCATAAAGGGCTGCTGACAGGTGAAGATCCACGAGCAGCTGTAGCCCCGAATCGCCCTGCTGCACCTCCGCCACTCATGCCCCCGGCCCGGGAGAAAGAGCGAGAGAAGGAGCGGGAGAAAGACGGAGCGGCGCCAAACGTGAGGGACCAGTGGGCCGAGAGGGAGCGAGAGATGGAGCGCAGAGAAAGGACGCGCTCGGAGAGGGAGTGGGACAGGGACAAAGTGCGAGACTTCCCCAGGGATGAACGGGAAGCGGCCCGGAGATCACGATCGCGAGACCGGGACAGGAGACGCAAGGAGCGAGGAAAGAGCAAAGAGAGGAAGGCAGAGAAAAAAGGTAGGATTGAAATTAATTCTTGTGAATGAAGCGAGGGTTTGTTTTTCATTTGAGTCGTGTGATCAATGTTACTATCAGCGTATGTAGTTTAAATTTATATTAAAATTTAGCCCGTGGTTCTTTTACAGATGCAATCAGTGTAAAAATAAAAAAAAATATTTAGACCTCTTTAAAAATTCAGCACATTGTGCACCTCTGTCATGTTTGACTAGTTATATTTTGTTTACTACGTTTATCTTTACTTTTAGGAAATGTATACAATCCCTGGTTAAATGTCTTGGTTCCCACTTTTGAAGTGATGGTGTCATGTTTTCTAAGTTTCTCCCATTTCTGCTGTAGACAAACCAGAGGAGCCTCCTGCCAAACTTCTGGATGATCTTTTTCGCAAAACCAAAGCAGCTCCATGTATTTACTGGCTGCCACTCACTGAAGAACAGGTCAGACACGCTCACAGTCACACACGTTTGCTCTCTCAATCTCACGCATGCAACCTTAAAACAAAGTCTCTTATTTATTGTGTTTTGGCACAACCTTGATGGACTTTCTCTCTCCTGTCTTTCCACAGGCGACTCAGAAGAACCTGGAGCGAGCAGAGAGGATGAAGGAGCGGGAGAAGAGGAGGAAGGAAATGCAAGAGGAAGAGGACAAGAAGCGTGAGGAGGAGAGGAAGGAGAGGGCACGAGGCCGAGAGAGAGACGCGGGGAACACGGCGAGCACCGGAGGAGGCTCGAGTCGCCCTGTTGAAGGAGATAAGGACAAAGAGAGGGAAGAGAAGGGGAGGGAAAGAGAGCGGGAACGCGGCAGAGAAAAGGAGGGAGAGAAACGGAGAGATGGCAACAGAGGCCGAGGCAGCGACTCCAAGCCAGCAGGGGGCAGCAGACGCTCACGAAGCCACAGCAACCCTTCCAGGGACAGACGACGCTGAGTGTGTGTGCGCATGTGTGTATGAGAGAGAAAATGCAAGCGTGTTTGGTTCATGGAGGAAGATGGATCCCCTTTCTTGCCAATTGTGAGGCCCAAGTATGAAGCGACAGTTCCAACCCTGAAAAATCTTCATTGTTTCATCTGCACACACTGCGGTAGCGTCGCACACACTCGGTCTCGTCTGCTGTACATCCTTCTGTCAGGACTTTTTTTTTTATTATTATTAGTAGTTCCATTGCTTTGTAGAATTCTTTACTTTCTCTTTTGTTGTGATTTTGCAATCGATTATTGTTTCTCTGGTCTTAAACAGATTTGTATCAAAGGTTTGTGAAGATTCATTTGCTCGTAATCACTCATTCTCACATACACGGACATGGCTAGACCATCAGCAGGGTGATTTTTATTTTTAATCCACCATTTTCTCAATTTACTTTTCTTTTTTTTCAAGTCCTTGATTGTTTTATTTATAAATTCTAATTGGAGTCAGATCTGATGGTCATCTTGCCAAGTACTTCCTAATTAAATCTAATTCTCTTTTACTCATTCTCAGCTTCTTAATTACCTTCGTTTGACCAAAAGGATGCCCCTAAGCAGAAGGTTTTGGCCATCGAGTCGGGCTGACTGTGGTGTGTGTTCGGGCTGCAGCCTCACCCCTTCCAGACCCTGCTGCACTGAACGGCTGACTACTGCGTTTCTGACCCGTGTTAACTCTAGAAAGGTGCTGTTATGAAGGATAACAGGTGTTTAACACGTCTCGTCTCTCCCTGTCCTCCTTGCTGCCTCCATCCTTGCGTCTCCCTGTGTTCTGTTGGAAGTTTGTAGTCCTCTCAGTTCTTTAGTGTTGTACTCCGAATTTCAGATACGGGAGAAAACTAACAGTTATAGACAAGAGAGGAAAGATTCACCTTTTAATGATGTTTTAACGTTTTTTGTTCGTTTTAGTTTGAGAAAGAGAAATTCATATTTGCTTTTTGATTTTTTTTCTGAGTATGCCGAATGTACAAAGAATAAAAAAAAAAGTGACTCAAGGAAAAGTTGTTGAATACTTCTTAAATTTTGGGGCTGATGTATTAAGTGTACATTTACATTTAAGCTTGGAAGCAAATTGAGCATTTATTTCCTTTGCTACTTTACGAATCCAGCATGGAGGTTTGAGCTCGTTTGTACAGAAGCAGACAGATGGTGTCTCCTCCTAGACTGCTTGCCTGTGCTGTCATAGTAACAGCAGTTTGACATGACATGGGATTAGTTAAAAATATCAGTGTTCTTTATTCATAAGGCAAAACGCCTTACTAAACATTTCTTCCTGTGGAACAGTTTTGTTTTACATCTTGCAGCAGAAACCAAACAACAGTCTGATAGAAAGAAGTTTATTAATAAAGACAGATACAGGAATGTTTTTACTCTTTTGCAGAAATATTTCTTTAAAAAAAAAAAATCTCTTAAAAAGGTAAACGTTCATTTAAGTGCAAAATCTTTGCTAGTGATATTAAATATTTTTTAAAAGTTAAGAATAATCCCTTGTATTTTTTTCTACAGCAGATATGAGAATATAAACAGTAGCTCAACATGATGTTTCATTCTCCCTAATAACTTAGTAAGGTTGACCCCAGTCATCGAACGTTGTACTGAAGGTTTAGTCAGCAGGATTCTGTCTGTGAACTTACTGGCCACTAGAGGGACACACACATCCATCTAGCTCCACACTTGAAATGTAGGACCTCAAGTTTGAAAGGAAAATAAGTCAGTCAATTACATCACACCAGCTCTTTACAGTGTTGTAGTGTGTCTGTGCATGTGATGAAAGAGCAAATACTTTAAGAGACCATGACAATCTTGGTCACGATTATGCATACATATTACAAAGCAGTGTACGTTGGTCCAACAGATCGGTTCCTCCACTTTAGTGCGCGCTATGTGGTGGAAGGTTGTGAGAGGCACACGCCCTGCTCATGTGACAGGAATGGCAGAGGAGGTGGGAGTCCAGCGGGAAGCACTGAGAACCTGGTTTATCAGAGAGCTGCTTCCCACACTCCTGCACAGAGATACAGAGGAAGAAGAAACATTAATTTCAAGAACACAGTGCATTATTAAGTCTGATAATGAGGCAGATTAGTTCTTGAATAATATGAAGTGTGAACATGGATAAAAGTAATTTGTGGTCCCTAACCCGGTTAGATCAAAGCAATAAACTGATGAGTCAAAGAAATTCAGAAACACCACGTGAGAGGAGGAAAGCGAAAGAAAAAGCAGGGTAATAAATAATCCTAGGCGGGTCAGCAAACCTGTGAGGTTCTGCATGCATGGCTGCTTCAAGAAACACTTCATTAGTCTTTGAAAACGATTATGAACTTTATCATGTGTAATAATCTTCCAGAAAGGCTAACGCATAAAGTTAGTAAAAGATAAGGGGTGATTGTGTCTCTTACTGCATCTGCATTTTAAGCTCAGTTTTCAGATGTTAAAAGAGAAATGTGTTACTGAAAGACGAGACATTGATAAGTTGAAAAAAGAAAGCTTCAATGTGTTTCAGTGGGTCACAAGCTTGAGGCAGTTCCTACACGTCAGGGGTACGTGACCGAATATATTTAATCTGCATTAACAATACAACCGACGAAGCTCAGAGTTTAGAGAAAAATAATTATAATTAAAGAGAATATATACACACTGGCCTTATATTAATCTCTGACTTTGTTTCATGAATGTACAAGACTCTCCCACAATACTTACTCTCGATAAGTTCTGCTCAGTAATTTTCATTTGATTTTGTCAGGTCTTTATTTATTAATATATTTACCTGATAATGAGCATAGCTAAAAGTTCACTGGTCAGTTTTATTGCCTCTATTGCTTTTAAGTCCCACCTTCCCTAGTCATATAGTATTCATGCATGCTCTAACTGTGAATGAATGCTGGTGCAAGGTAATATATATTTTTTTAAATTTTACATAAATAAATAAAAAAATCCACTCATAACTACGTATCAGCCTACCTGGTCTTCATATACAGTACTTTTGTCATCTAGACAAACAGACTTCTTGATTCTAGTTTTTGGCTCTCATTTTCAGTCCAGTCCCTGTCCAGTTTCAGAAAAAGTTTTTTTTTTTTTTTTTTTTGTTAAGCCTCACAGTGACCTATGAATCATTCAAGCATAAAAAAAAAAAGAAAAAAAAACATTTAACTTAAGGCGTGAACTTGTGAGAAACAGGAGCAGATACTGACAGATGATTAGACCAGTGGTTAGTATACTGCTGATGCTGAATTCTCGGTTGGAACAGACGAGAGAAGAAATGAGGTTGCTGCTGAGAGTGTTGCATAAATAATGAACTTTTTAAACAAAATGTATTTGTAGTCTGTCACAGTAAATAATTTCTTTACATTTCTTTAATTTAATCTAAATTTAGTGATTTAAGAAAGCAGGAGCAGATGAAATGTGAAGAACAGAGGGGTGGTTTAAGACTTTTGCACAGTGCTATATATGGGGGGAAAAAATTACATTACAACAGAAGAATTTAAAATTGCTCATATGATGTGATAAAATCCTAATTTTATTTTATTGTTAAAATGATAAAAAATAAATAAATAAATAAATAACTGTTTTTGTTCCTAAATTACTGAAATATTTCAGCCGTCATCGTGCAACCACAACTGAAATATAATGAAATGACTTTCGTGACTGCAAGGTTTATTTACTGATCGTGGTGTTTCAACTCACCTCACAGTGATAGCACTCAAAGTGATAGTCTTTGTTCATGGATACCACCCTGAGAATCTCCTCACTGCCCTGAAACCCAAAAATAACAGTCAAAACAGCTTTCTGAGACAGCGGTGTATAGTCCCACCGTCCTACACCACGTCAACCCTGATTCACCCGGTGAGTCAAAGCAGGGAAATACAGCTGTGCACTATAGGAATGTGGTGGGAATTTACACTCAACCTAGAGCCTGCTTGATTTAAAATACTCTGCAGCAGATACTCGGTGTGACGAACCATTACTCACCTCAGCAGGTAAAATAGGCTGTAAACAGGCAGCACATTTAGGAGCGAATGTCCTGAAACATCAACAGAAAGATCATTGTTTTTATGTTACAAGACATCAAAAGTTCGATTCCCTTTCCTTTGACCTCAAAAAGTGAGACTCATTACAGTAGCATAGTAGACAGAATCTTCTATGTTTTCTTATGTAGGAACGCAAGTACTACATGAAATGTTTGTATGTATCTCCTGCACTCACTTGTTGTAGTCTGCAACGCAGTAGACGTTATTGAGGTAGTCCACTGTGAAAGGCACGCCGTCCAGCGTCTTGGAGCAGACTGTACAGCGGAAGCAGCCTGGGTGATACGAGTTCCCCAGGGCCTGAAGAATCTAACACACAAATAGATTTGCAAATATATAACAATTTGTAGTGTTTAGCTTTAAAAAAAAAAAAAAAAAACTGGCTTTAATTAATTTAAGAACTTTAATGTCCATTCTTTACACCTGTAAAAAAAAAATCCAGGACGTGCTGTTATAGAAATCCAATCACTAATGCGGAGGTGTGACGTGGCCCAACATAAAGCTGATTTGCTGTTACCAACTGATTTTCCAAATTCAGCTTGTCCTAAAGTGTTTTATTACTCATGATACGGTCATATGTACTTCCTGACCAAAAAAAAGATCAAACTAACATTTCATTCGACCGTCTTTAGCTTTAATTACACCAAGCAATGCGGTGACTAATTCCTCATGCTCCCAGTACCAGAACTCTCTTTCACTACATTCAGGTTAGCAGCTGACTTCATTTTATTGCCACATAACATTGTTGAGTCGAAACCTGACCAACTGAAGCAATGCCAGATCATAACACTGTCTCCACATGCTTGTACAGTCGCCCCCATGCATGATGGGTGAATTACCTCATACTCTTCCCTTTTTACCCCGATGTATCAAATCACTGGAAAAGGATCAGGCAGGTCTAATCAGACCACATGACCTTTCTCCAAAGTACAAGTCTTTTTCTGATTACTCTCATTATCAAGTAGTAGTCTTATGGACACACACACACATACACACAGCTATTTATTCCCAATCTTGCGAGTTGGTGTTGCATTGTGGGGGGGGGGGGGGGGGGGGGGGGAAGCTGTTGATTTGACTATTCAACATGGCTGTGATTTCTACTGTTGATTTTTTTACAGCACAACTTTGCCAAGTGATTGTTTTTTTGTTTTTTTTTCCAACCACATTTCTTCCACAAAATTGGTGGTTTATCCTTACAAAAATCCTTCTAAAGCATGTGACCTTTTTTGGTCAAACAGTGTACATATGCCAAATTTAGGCTTCTTCTATGGCAGTTATACATAATTGTCCCCTCATGAGACAGTCTATTTCTCTCAACAGAAACTGGAAAGAGTGAGGCCCTCATACCCTGAAAGTTTTACTGTTGTTGAAGAATTTACTGACTTACTCGACAAAGTCCAAGAAACCTTCAATAAATGTTGAGAAATTTATTTAAAAATTCAACAGTGCTGCTGTTTATGGAAAATAAAAATAGTAAATCAACAAAAATGAGCATCTCGTCATGTGCTTGTAACTTAAATGTTCATCACTGTTACAGTAGAATGATCTTAACCCAAACACACACAGATGCATACCTGCTCCAGGATCAGGTGACCACACACACAGCATTTCTCTGCTGCTGCCTGGAAGCCAGAAAACTAATAGAAGAGAGGGAAGAGTGAGTAACGGTTAAACTACTTTAACTGCATGAATGATGAATCACATGAGCGTGTGGTGCAATCCAACACGAAGAAGTTTTAGAATGAGCTCTTAATTACTTACCATGTAATCCTCCTTGCAGTACACTGATCCACTGACATTGTAGAAATCCTTGTTTCTTAGTGTGCGACCTGAAAGACAGACAGATGGTCAGACAGACAAAACCATGTCAACATGGGCATTTAGATTTGCTCCTCTCGATCCTGATTTATAGTCCCCTCTCGATCTCAGATTTATAGCTTCATGATTACTTAGAAAACATATCTTTAAGCTATAGGTAGAGCTGATCTAAGATGGACTCGGGGCTGGGAGCTGACTCACCGCAGGACACACAGGTGAAGCAGCGAGTGTGGTACAGACTGTCCAGAGCCTGGCAAGCATTATCTGCCCCATACACACCTTTTCCACACTTCACACACGTTCCTGAAACAGAGAAAAGAACTATTTATTTGAAACACACATCATAGTCTTTGAATCAGTTTATTAAAAACAAAAGAAGTGTTCTGTAGTCCGCACACAAAAACACACACTTCTCTAATTTGGAACATTAGGGCATCAGTCAAACAATGGCCTACTCATATAACACAACACCAAATCCTCTCTGGATTCTAATGCATTTCTGTGGCATGTGAGTCATGCATTCTTCAGGCTGAGTAATGACCAGCGTGTTTGTTTAGTGTTTAAACACAGCCCAAAAAAAGGAGCAAAATCTTGGCTAATAATGCCCTTCTGTTAGGTAACCTATTAAGACTCCCTATCATCTAAGACGGATTCGGAGCACAAACACAGTCACACTTTTACACAGATTCTTTAACGACTTCAAGGGGGATTATTTTTCACAACAATGGAATCAAACACGCACACATACACCCAACCCTGTTGATATAGAGTGAGAGAGCCTTCCCTCAGGACTCAAATACCTGAACTGCAGGAACACACGCCTGTGCATGCTATTACACGCAGCTAACAAACACATTCAAGCTGACTTCCCTACCCAAACTACCGCCGTGCCTCTCCTAGCTCTCTGCTATAACCCAATGAGCATGCAGCCTGTAATTAGGCCCATGCATAGTCATTATATGTGGTCGTAGGAGATATTTTTGACTGTGTGTCGTCTGTTCAGAAATGCCTGTGTGTAGCCTTGGGCAGAGGAGCGGTATATTTGCTCATGGGCATATGAGTGAGGTATGTAGGCTGGTTAGAGGCCTGGGCGGAGGGCACAGCCATAATATATGTTTGCTCTTTTCTGCCGCTCTAAACTGCGATCTTTGTTGGACTGACTCAGTTCCGTGGTTAGACTTGCCTTGACGCTGGCGGTAATTTTTTCTGCTTTCAGTCACTGTGTAGAGAGGCCTGTACAAGTCACTGCAAGCCTGAATATCATTTTCATCCACTAAACTACTGCTTCATGCAACTCATACCTCGCACCTTGACAAGTCTGAAAAGCAAAAGTGGGAAAAGGTTAATCGCCCTCACCAAAAAATTCTTGCCGGTCCGTGGTTGATGGAGGTTCCCTCAGAGACACATGTTCCTCCTGAGGTTTCGAAGCCACAGACACACTGGCTGCAGGAGGTGCAGATGTGGACAGTGGCTGCTCCCTCAAGGCTAGTCCTTCCAGCTGCTCATCTCCCTCCAGAGTCATGTCCCTCAGTAGGAGGCGTGTCAACTCCTGCTGGTAGTGGGTACCTGGTAGGTCTGAATGCCTCATCCGCTCCCCTGGGCTCTCTGTTCGTGGTCCCCTTTGCTCTAAACTACTCCACCACTCTGTTGCAGCTGGGGAACTGCCCGCTGGTGGGTATGAATGACGGCCATCTTGAAAACCTCCTGATGTCCGTTCTAGATAGTCCCTCCACACCTCTATCGGGGGCGCTGCTGCTTTCCCAGGGCCAGATGTTGAGTACACATGCCCAGTAGTGGCTCCAACTAGCTGTGTGGAGGAGAAATGCAATGGCTGGGCAGGCCCAGAAACATGGCGACTGTCATAGCCAAGGCTAATGCCGCTGGTGCGGTTGCTGCTGCATGGGCTTCCAATAGGACTTCCACTGGTGCCCCCTCCTCCTCCACCACCACCTCCTCCACTAGCTGTGCTGCTGGCGAAGCTTGAGCGTGGGCTGGCCAACACGGACTCCTGCAGGCTAAAGGAGGAGCAGGGGCTCAGTGCTGGTCCAGAAGGAAAGAGGCAGGTAGCCCCAGCACCTTCATGACTCCTCATTGGAGGATGAGAAAGCGATGCTGGCCTGCCGCTGTCCCACGGCTCCCCTCCAGAGCTCCAGCGCTTGTAGAACAGCGCCTCCTGCAGGGAGAAGCGCTTGTGGCGTTCTGGTTCAGGCAGAAAGCTTGGTTCGGCAGAGCCGGAGCGGGTGACCGATCCAGTTGTCGGGTACGGAGGCGGCATGGAAGAGAGTGGTGGCTGGGCGAGGAGCTGCTGCCTTCTCACAAGCTGCTGAAGCTCTAGAGAATACCGCCGCTGGTTCAGGGCGATGCGAGAATTCGGACTATAGGGACCTTGTGGGTCGGCATGCTCACCTTGGGGCAAATCGGTACGCCTGGGCTGATCACATGTCCCTCTGCCTTCCACAGCGTCAGGTAGGTAGCAGGACACACGCTGCTGAGGCGAGCGACGCCGCAAAGGAGCAATAGTCACTGGGTGGTGTTCGAGCGACGGCCCAGATTCTTCTGGTACAGGGAGTGAGGTGGTGGAGGCAGCACAGGTAGACACCCTTTGAGAGTTGACCACCTTAGCTGATCTGGCACCTGAAGAAGACTCGATGGAAGATGAGCAGGTGAGGCTGAACTGAGCCGTACTCGCAGGCGACGATGGGTTTGTCACGGGGTTCAAGTGGGTCACACCTGGCGCAGCACTATTTCCACTGTTACTGTTGTTGTTTGTATTGGATAGTTCGTTTTTCTTTTTGCTGAACTTGACACTGCCCGAATCAGCCAGTTTAAATTTTTGTTTGAGTTTGGTACCGATTCTCTCCATGATGCAAACTTATATACCTAATAAATAGCCTGAACAAGTGTTAACGATCAAACACTTTTTCTTTTTCTCTTGTTCGGAAATGACACCTGAAAGACTACAGCTTAAATACAGTATCATAAATACAGTGTAAACACACACAAAAAATTATGTTCAAGTCTTTCTAGATCTACAGCAGATGAAATGACCAAGACGATAAAAAAAATTATAACAAAACAATAATAATTATTATTTTTTTAAAAACAGTTCAAGACTTTGACGCTGTTTGTTCAGCTATGAATAAATACCTCAGATAAAATAAAGATAAGTTAAAAAAAAAGAATACGTGATGGCATGTGGACTACATCTCGGATTAATGGGACTGGAGGAGATGTTTGATGTGGCCTGAGAGTTTCCACGTCGCGGCTCTCATGGTGCTGCATGGGAGAAGAGAAGCATGCACATCCATTTGGTCGAGGCTTAATGATGCCTTTCCACTCTGTGTGGCCAGCTGGCAAATAATACAACTGAAACGGCTTACACCGAGGCTAGATCTTTTCAAGCACAATAGTCTTTAAAAACGACTTATTTTGTTTGGAGGTGAAGTGTCCGGTGGCTGGAGCTCAATGTAGCGGTCACATCCAAACAAATGTTTATTATTTGCAGGTTTATTTGTTTAGTTTTTTTTTTCCTGGATGCAGCTGAAGAAGTTTCAAAGAAGTAGTACCACTGCGATACCTTTAAGTCGATTTACTCTCATATTTTGCGAGACAAAAGTTCTCCAGCGCTTCGCTTCTGCTAACTGACTCCAAACACGGGCAGAGGCAGAAACATGTCGTTTTTTCTTTTCTTCCCCGCTTTTTCTTTTTTTTTTTTATAACAGAAAAGGCTTCCTCTTCTTCACCATTAACACACACACACACGCGCTGTTGTAAACTAATAAACAAAATGTACCTCAACACCGACACGCTTCCTCGGAGCGCTGCTTACTGTTTCCAAATCCGGCTGGAAACAAATAGAACTCTCCTCAAAAAAATAGTTGAGAGACAAAAAAAGAGAAAGAAATATGTGAAGAACAAGAAGAAGAAGTCGCATAAGCGTCCAAAGCGTCTGGGAGGGCAGGGAAAAACCAGCGCGTGAAAATCTAGACTTAAAAAAAAATTCTGAAAATAAAACAACGCCGATTCGTTTCTTTCTTTCTTTGCTGCAATTTTCCCCGACCTCCCCCTTCTTTCTTCTTCTTCTTCTGTAGCGTTTTTTTTTTCTCCCTCTCTCTCTCTCTCTCTCTCTCGCTCTCTCCAGACCGGAACATCTTTCTTCTGGGCAGCGCGGAGGGATTCCAGCATCCCGCAATTTCGTCACACGTCTAAACTTCTCAGATTGATGTCGCCTGTTAGCGCGGGTTTAAAGGGGTTTCATTAATAAATAAATCATAATTATTATTAGTTACAAAAACAATTACACGAGGAAAAACATAAACTAATTATTTTAATATAAATTATTCACAAATATGCTTTTAAAAATAATACATGTGTAAAAACAGCCGGCAGGCAGAGACAAAAGCCGATAAGGAAAAATGCGGATTCATTGTTTTTTTTTAAACAAGTATTTTAGCAGAAGGTGAAGTCACGTGGACATAGTATTAGTGTTACTGTTTGATGTGGCGTTAACGTTTCATGAGGTTGATACGAAGAGGGATATTTAAAAACTCTTGAGTAAAAGAGACTAGTTTCTAGTCTACAACTTGGGCTTGTTATTCCGACCCTAAGGCCTAGTTAATCGTGCCTTTCGTCTGTGGAATGTGCGGAGGAACACCGCCGAGTGCCCTGGAACGCCGTAATGCGGCGTGTGTGTGTGCTTTTGCGAGCTCGTAACAATGTAACTGTGTGTGTGTGTGTTTTCTAAAAATGCCAGTCTCTTCTCCATAGTTACCAGTGGCATAAATTCCGATGGCAGTAAACCGGTTACCCCACGGCCACTTTTATTTTATTCAGCTTCTCAAACATAAACTACAGTGGGGGTTTCAAAAACAGACACTTTCCCTACCCCGAAGCCCCCTTCTTCTTCTTCCCTTGTGTGCTTGTGTGTGTCTGCCTTTTTCCTCCGGCTAGCAGAAGTAAGTGTGTGTGTGTGTGCCTCTCCCTCGCTGGGCGCGTTATCAGCGAGTGGGGACTTGTTGGACACACACACACACACACACACACTAGGGATGTTTCAGTCAGCACTGCACGGCTAGATACACAGCAAGAATGCGAGAGGAAGATTACAAGCTGTCGAGAGGAAAACATGTCTCTGTTCTCATGTGTGTGTGAAAACTATAAAAGCTTAAACAAGCAGAACAGAGCCCATTTAACATTCTCTATACTATTAATAATAACAATGCACCTTCTACACACGTGGACAAAATTGTTGGTACCCTTCGGTCAATGAAAGAAAAACTCACAATGGTCACAGAAATAACTTTAATCTGACAAAAGTAATAATTAAAAAAAATTCTATGAATGTTAACCAATGAAAGTCAGACATTGCTTTTCAACCATGCTTCAACAGAATTATTAAAAAAATAAATAAACTCATGGAACAGGCCTAGAAAAAAATGATGGTACTCCTAGAAAATGCTGAAAATAATGTGACCAAAGGGACATGTTAATTCAAGGTGTGTCCACTAATTAGCATCACAGGTGTCTACAATCTTGTAATCAGTCAGTGGGCCTATATATAGGGCTCCAGGTAGTCACTGTGTTGTTTGGTGACATGGTATGTACCACACTCAACATGGACCAGAGGAAGCGAAGGAAAGAGTTGTCTCAGGAGATTCAAAAGAAAATTATAGACAAGCATGTTAAAGGTAAAGGATATAAGACCATTTCCAAGCAGCTAGATGTTCCTGTGACTACAGTTGCACATATTATTCAGAAATTTAAGATCCATGGGACTCTAGCTAACCTCCCTGGACGTGGCCGCAGGAGGAAAATTGATGACAAATCAAAGAGACGGATAATCCGAATGGTAACAAAAGAGCCCAGAAAGACTTCTAAAGAGATCCAAGGTGAACTTCATCCTCAAGGAACATCAGTGTCAGATCGCACCATCCGTCGTTGTTTGAGCCAAAGTGGACTACATGGGAGACGACCAAGGAGGACACCATTGTTGAAAACAAATCATAAAAAAGCCAGACTGGAATATGTCAAACTACAAGTTGACAAGCCACAAAGCTTCTGGGAGAATGTCCTATGGAGAGATGGGAAAAAAAATTAACTTTTTGCCAAGGCACATCAGCTCTATGTTCACGGGTATTCCGTGGTCATGACTTACTACGGCGTGGGAACAAGATACTATGTCGTGGCCATGACTTAATAACGTATGTAGAAGAGATTTAGTTTAATGTGTAGCCTTGAGCATGAATTTCCCATGCGCTAGTAAGTCGTGGCCACAACATTGTATCTCGTTCCCACACGTTACTAAGTCAAGTCACAACATAGTGTCTCGTGAGTATGCATATAGTTCCCACACCATAATAAGTCGTGGCAACAGCATAGTTTTTTTTGGAAATTTGTGGCCACAACATGCTTTACATACACCTTTTTCCCACGTCTTAGTAGGGAACGAAATAATATGTTGTGGCCACTACTTACTAAGATGTGGGAATGAGATACTACGCTGTCGCCAACATACTATCTCATTCCCACACCTTAGTAAGTCATGGCCACAACTAAGTTGTTCCCTTGCCTCAGTAAGTTGTGGCCACATCACTACCATGTTCCGACATCTTAGTACGCTGTGGCCACAACTTACTATCTCGTTCCCTTGCCTTAGTACGTCGTGGCCACAGCATAGGATCTCATTCCCACATCTTAGTAAGTAGTGGCAACAACATACTATTTCGTTCATACACCTTAGTAAGTCTTGGCCACAACATACTATCTCCTTTCCATGCCTTAGTAAGTCGTGGCCACATTCATCATCGTCTCATCGTCTAGCCTCTTCATCCTGTATTATGGGTCGCAGGGGGGCCTGGAGCCTATTCCAGGAGACAGGACACGAGGTATGGTACACCCTGGACAGGGTGCCAATCCATTGCAAGACACACACATTCAAAGTCTCACACACTACGGGTAATTTGGGAATTTCAGTTAACCTAATCTGCAAGTTTTTGGACTGTGGGAGGAAACCGGAGTACCCAGAGGAAACCCACCAAGCACAGGAAGAATCTGCAAACTCCATGCACACGGAGACCGGAATCAAACCCGGTCCCTGGAGGTGCAAGACAACAGTGCTAACCACTACACCACGTGCTGCCTCATGGCCACAATATATTATCTAATTCCCACGTCATCCCATATCTAAGAATTTTCCCACTCTGGAACGAAATACGAACGAGGTACATCTTAATAAGCCACAACATAGGACAACATAGGATCTTGTGGTTATACATTATACTAATTTATGGCCTAATTTATGACCACAGCATACCATCTCGTAACACACCTTAGTAAGTCATGGCCACAACCTTCCCATACCTTAATAAGACGTGGCCACAACATAGTATCTCTATTTGATTTAAACAAATTTCAGTAAAATATAACAAATCATAAATTAGCAGAACAATTAAATTAACAGTATATAATTCAAGGTAGCCAATAGTAGACAAATACGAGTATATATTTTGTGGTTATCCCGCCATCTAGTGGTAGAAGATTAATTGAACGTTTTCCCGGTGCACGCGTATAGAACCAGTTTGTCTCTGCAGACTTGCCGTACTTGTTGTCAGGAGGAGGGGGCTGTACATTCCAAAATGGCGGCGCCCTTGAAGATGCTCTGTATAACAGGTGAGAGAGATGTTATTCCGAAGGTAAATGGATTGTACACTGCCTCATGGGCTACACGTTAATAAAGCCGATGATGCAACTTTGTTTTTAGGAGTGAGCATAAACGTTAAATTGATATTGCTTATGATCGCGTGTTAATTCTCTGAAAGTGGTGCGCATGTTCGCGCGCGCGTCACGTCAGCGTTAGAAGCTACACGTACAGACTCGGTACAGACCTGCGTACTGTGGCGTTCAGTGTCATCAGCAGTGATCCTAAACACAGAGCCCTGCTACACAGATCAGCTGTATGACTGCTAATAATAATAGGGAGGTAACACGAAATATCAGTGTTTGTCAATCAAAATAAGTATCTCTTTTATTGTGTTGTCTTAGTAAGAATCGTATCAGTTAAAAGTATTTCAAAAGGACAATAAGAATCAAACACCATTTGTAATATTAGGAAATTACATTTATGTCCTTAAATCTGTCCTGATTTAAAAAAAAAAAATTCAATTTAAAATTCAGGTTTTCATACAGTGACATTTTATTCATGTTGTATGGTATTTATTTAGATATTTCTATTTTTTTTTTGTTTGGTAAAACATTCCAATTATACTTAAAATACTTTTATTTATTTATTTTTAAATGAAGTTCTTGTACCCCACTTTGGTGGCGTAGTGATTAGCACTGTATCCATGCACCTCCAGAGTCCTGGTTCGATTCCTGTCTTGGGTGTGTGTGCATGGAGTTTGCATGTTCTCCCCGTGCTTGGTGCGATTCCTCCACGTACTCTGGTTTCCTCCCACCATTCAAATATATGTGACTGGTGTTCACAAATTGCCTGTACTTTGTGAATGGACCACAATACAAAAAACAAACGAAAAACAGTACATCACTTACTTTTAAGGAGAGGTTTTACATGCAAATTTTGTCAATAACATTGTCATAAAGTTTCAAAAACATGATAAGAACAAAAGATGAAAACTGTGGCATTGTAATGTGTGTAGTACTGAAACCTCTTATACAGCAGTGACATGAACAATAAAAGGAACACCATTCAGCATTACAAGACTTGGTATAATTGACCAATGGGAAAATTAGGTCATGGTCACATCTCTACTAATAGTAAGCAGGTGGTCAATCTACTGCAATGCTACAATTTTTAAATTTTATTTATGAAACCATGCTGGATGTTTGCACAGTAATTCCAGATCTCTCTGACATGAGATTAGAGAATTGAGTGCAGAGATGACAGCTACCAGTGTCTTCAAACCAGATAATCAGTCTGCTTCATTAGCCAGATCAGCTCTTCTGGATTAGAGTTACTGTATATCTGAAGTCATCAGGGAAGCTGATCTCTTGGAGGGAAAAACTGTAAATAAAAAGTCACTTTTCACTCAGAAATGGATTGGTTCTCTTTGTCCTAGTCCTCTGTCCTGACTAAACTCATCAAGAAGGCATGTTCTGTCATTATCTAAGAAGTTTTATGAGCTGTACAAGGGGAAAACACCAACTGGCCTAACTATGTGGAATGGTTAATTAAAACCAAGACATTTGATTTTGAAGAATAACAGAACACAGTTACACCGTTTTGAGTCAAAACTTCCCTTTTTCATATGTAATCATATATAATGCTACACTAATGCACTTATTCCAGCATTTTCACATATGTTTAGATACTATCAAGGTAGAAAGTTTTCTCAGTATGGCAGAGCCACAGTCAAACTGCCTGCTGCACATACACACGTGGACAAAATTGTTGGTACCCTTCGGTCAATGAAAGAAAAACTCACAATGGTCACATAAATAACTTTAATCTGACAAAAGTAATAATTTAAAAAATTTCTATGAATGTTAACCAATGAAAGTCAGACATTGCTTTTCAACCATGCTTCAACAGAATTATTTTAAAAAAATAAACTCATGGAACAGGCCTGGACAAAAATGATGGTACCCCTAGAAAATGCTGAAAATAATGTGACCAAAGGGACATGTTAATTCAAGGCCTGTCCACTAATTAGCATCACAGGTGTCTACAATCTTGTAATCAGTCAGTGGGCCTATATATAGGGCTCCAGGTAGTCACTGTGTTGTTTGGTGACATGGTGTGTACCACACTCAACATGGACCAGATGAAGTGAAGGAAAGAATTGTCTCAGTAGATTTGAAAGAAAATTATAGACAAGCATGTTAAAGGTAAAGGCTATAAGACCATTTCCAAGCAGCTAGATGTTCCTGTGACTACAGTTGCACATATTATTCAGAAATTTAAGATCCATGGGACTCTAGCCAACCTCCCTGGACGTGGCCGCAGGAGGAAAATTGATGACAAATCAAAGAGACGGATAATCCGACTTCCGGTTAGGCGTTCGATGGAGTAGAGCGTGTTTACGGAGGGTCCTGCAGAATTCCACTAAAAATCTATATTAAAGCACAGTTTTTGTATTACCGAGTATCTGTAATAAAGTTTAGTAGGCTCGGGTTACTTTTCCTTACTTTGGATAAATTAAAATGAAAACTAGAGCCAATAAACTCGGTAACGAACAGACAACCCAACATCGGCCTGCTACCGTTAGTCCATCCATGGCAGAGAGTGACGCAGCCAGCGCCGAGGAGCGGACCGGACTCGAGATGACTTCAGACGACACTCAGCGACTAAAATTTGAAATTTTGTCATCGTTACGTAACGAACTGGCAGAAATCTTTCGTTCGGAGTTACGGTCCATGCTCGGTGACGATTTATCGACTATTAAGAGTGAACTTCAGGCGGTGAAAGCGGAGTTTTCTAATAGTCTTGTTTCGGTGCAAACGGACATGTTTGCGCTGAAAAGTACAGTGAAGGATATGGAACAGTCACTCTCTACCTGTTCTGATGACGTCACCGTGCTGGAGGACAAGGTGGACTCCCTCATGGCCACTGTGGCTAAATTGGAAGATAAGTGTGAAGACCGGGAAGCCAGATCTCGACGCAATAATATAAGGATCATAGGAATTCCAGAAGACAGACCCTGTACCACCCTAGCTGTCTCGGAATTGCTCAAAAAAGTCCTTAATACTGACAGGGACGTTATGGTTGACAGATCACATCGCACACTGCAGCCCAAGCCCAAGCCGGGAGAGCGTCCACGAGCGGTTGTGGCGAGGTTGCATTACCACTCAGACTGTACTGCGGTTCTGCAGCGTGCGCGGGAAGTGAGGCAGTTTATAGTTGATGATATGAAAATTAGCATCTTTCCGGATCTCACTGTAAAAACTGTTCGTGCTCGATCTGCCTTCAATGATGTCCGTCAGCAGCTGCGGAAGATTCCGGGGGTGAAATTTGGATTTCTTCATCCAGCCAAGCTGCGTGTTACTTACGATGGAGTGGAGAAACAGTTTAACTCACCAGACTTGGCTAAAGAATATGTCAGTAGTTTATTATCTCAACGAACAGAACCAAATGTTTCATGAGTATCTGAGCATGTGAGTGGGGTGAAGTAGTTTCTCCATACTACTGTGCTGTAGGATTATTATTATTAATATTTTTATTATTATTATTATTATTATTATTATTATTATTACTAAGTTATAAGCTATTATGGTCCAGACTCTGTTTAAAGGGTCTTCCAGTGTTTTACAGAAGATATTATGAAGAGTCTGGTCGTAGTCTTTGTCAGAGTTTCTTGATTGAAGTATATGTGTATGTAGGGTGTTGGTGGCTAAGTTGGAGTAAAATGGGCTTAATGTTGCAATGATTGAGATATTGTGCATTTCTGTTATTAGTAATTAGTGGGACAGTCTGCAGGGTTCCATCTTTTTTTGTTTGTTTCTAATCGCGAGAGTGAGCAGTATGGGTTGGCTCCAACTGGAGTCTGCACATAGTTTCACATCAACTAGTGATGTGAATATTGGTTGTGCTTATGGGTGGGATTGTTTGCAGGGGGTGGGTGTTTGGTTTTTTTGCTTGTTTTTTGTTTGCCTGTTTTTTGTGTCTTTGGTTTTTGTTTTGTTTCGCAGAAGGTATGAATATGTCTTTGATTTTATTTTTCAGTGGATTAGTGGAGTAGATGGCACATTTTTCTGGTTCTTTGTCCAATCCAGCCTATTCGACAATTAGATTTTTAACATGGAATGTTAAAGGCATGGGAAATCCAATTAAAAGGTCAAAGATCTTTTCTCATTTGAAGAGGCTAAGTGCTGATATAGTATTTTTGCAGGAGACACACTTAAGAAGTCAGGATCAGATTAAACTGAAATGCCCCTGGGTCAGCGAAGTTTTTCACTCAAATTTCAATTCCAGAGCTAGAGGGGTTGCAATACTAATTAACAAGAGGGTTCAGTTTATTTGTCATAAGGTAATAGCTGACAAAAATGGAAGATACTTGATCGTTGCTGGCTTGCTGTTACGGAAACCTGTACTTCTTGTTAATGTCTATGCGCCGAACTTTGATGATCCTGGCTTCATGAATAGATTATTTGGGATTCTGCCCTCACTGAAAAAAACTCATTAATATTAATAATAAAAACTATATAAAATATATTAATATATTAATCAATAAAAACTCATTGATATTCGCTGGGGATCTGAACTGTGTAATGGATCCGGTTATGGACCGCTCTAGCTCTCAAGTAAGGGCTGTGTCATCGATGTCAAGGTCAGTTGCAGAGTTTATGTCTAGCAATGGATGTGTTGACCCTTGGAGATTCTATAATCCTCAAGCTAAGGCATTTTCCTTTTTCTCCCAAGTGCATCAGTCATATTCCCGCATTGATTATTTTTTTATAGATAGCTTATTACTTTCTAAAGTAACATCAGTTTCATACCACGCTCTTGTTATTTCTGATCATGCTCCTCTCAGCGTTGATTTGCAGTTGTCTGTACAACCTCCATATTCTTCATCGTGGAGGTTTAATTCTCTGCTTTTGTCTGATGAAAAATTTATAGATTTTATTGTAACATCAATTGATGACTTTATGGCTACAAACCAGGACGGCACAGTTTCTTATTCCTTACTGTGGGAGACACTTAAGGCATACCTCCGAGGGCAGATTATTTCTTATTCTGCAAATTTAAATAGATGTCGCACTGCAAGAGTACGTGAGCTTACTTCTGCTATTCTCCACCTTGACCAACAATTGGCTAGCTTCCCCTCTCAAGTCCATTTTAAACAGCGTCTGGATCTGCAGACTGAACTTGATATCATTTTAACAACTGATGCTGAACGGCTCCTGTTGCATACTCGTAGTTCTTATTATGAATACGGTGATAAAGCTAGTCGGCTCATGGCACATCAGTTAAGACGGCAGGCAGGCAGTCGCTTGATTCCACAGATCCAGGACTCATCAGGTAATTTGATATCTGATCCGGAAGGCATCAATGCTGTATTTAAATCATATTATTCTACCTTATATTCATCTGAATCTCCATCAGACACCCACGATCTGATTTCATTTTTAAAGGATTTAAATGTCATCCCAATAGATACGGCTGCTGCTGCAGATCTTGATGCTCCTTTGGATGTGGAAGAAATTAAACAAGCAATTAAAATGATGCAGTGTAATAAAGCACCTGGGCCTGATGGTTTTCCAGTTGAGTTTTTTAAGAAATTTCAAAGTAAATTGGTCCCATTACTTTTAAATGTGTATGTGGAATCCTTAGAGAAGGGTTTCCTACCAGAGACACTAACACAAGCATCCATAATTCTGCTCTTAAAGAAAGATAAGGATCCCAAGTCGTGTAGCTCCTACAGACCTCTGTCGTTACAGAATGTCGATGCCAAGATCTTGGCCAAAGTGTTGGCTTTTCGCCTGGAAACCATACTTCCAAAGATCATATCTGAGGAACAAACAGGTTTCATTAGGGGGAGACAGTTATATTTTAATGTTCGCACTCTTCTAAATGTAATTCACTCCAAACATTCTGCTGTAACACCTGAGGTTGTGATTACATTTGATGCAGAGAAAGCATTTGACCGAGTGGAGTGGGAATATCTTTTTGCTGTGCTTCAAAAATTTGGGTTTAGGAATGAATTTATTTCTTGGATACGCCTATTATATGCTTCTCCCCAGGCTAGCATACACACCAATAACGTAAAATCCAGCTATTTTAATCTGAGCCGGGGAACAAGGCAGGGGTGTCCACTTTCCCCGCTGTTGTTTGCATTGGCCATTGAACCATTGTCGATTGCTTTGAGGTCGTCATCTCTGTTTCGGGGCGTGGTCCGTGCGGGTATTGAAATAAAATTGTCACTTTATGCTGATGATTTGCTATTATATATCTCTAATCCAATATTGAGTCTGCCAAATATTTTATCCATTATAGAAAAATTTGGATCATTTTCTGGGTATAAGGTGAATCTTCAGAAGAGTGAATGCTTCCCTATTAATACATTGGCTTTGGGACTCCTACAGACAGACATTCCAGTTAAAATTAGTAAAACAGGATTTAGGTACCTTGGCATTAATATTACCAGATCCCTGCCCTCTCTGTTATCCGCTAATTTTTCTCCTTTGTTAGAGCAAACTAAGTCTGACTATCAGAGATGGAAAAGTCTATATTTATCATTGACGGGTCGAATTAATGCAGTTAAAATGAATATCTTACCTAAATTTCTTTTTGTTTTTCAGTGCATTCCTTTATTTCTTCCTAAGCGCTTCTTTAAATCTATCGACCAGATTGTTACCCACTTTCTGTGGGGTGGAAAAGTGCCCAGAATTCGTAAATCAGTACTTCAGAGATGTCGGCTTAGTGGTGGGCTAGCTCTTCCCAATTTTATGTTTTATTACTGGTCAGCAAATGTTCATAAATTAACATTTTGGCTCAATCCATCTAATGCACTGTGGTGCAGATTGGAGGCAAGTTCATGTGTATCTACCTCATTATTGGCATTGCTTACTTCACCCCTATCTTGTAAAGTTACTTCCTTAACACATAGCCCGGTAGTCATATCCACCCTTCGGATCTGGGGTCAATTCAGGCGGCATTTCAAATTTATCTCTGCCTCATCATTAATGCCGTTACAGAACAATCACATGTTTCCACCATCTATTACTGACCCTGTTTTTAAGCAATGGTACGGAAAAGGCAGTAGATGCTTTCAAGACCTATATAAAGAAGGTACCTTTTGCAGTTATCTACAGTTGTCTTCAGAACTGGCGCTGCCTGATTCCCATCTGTTTCGGTTTTTACAGGTTAGAGATTGTGCTGCCACTCTGTTTCCTGGCTACCCCTCTTTACCTCCTATGCAAGAATGGGAAGAATTTTTGAAGTTTAACCCTCACCATAAGTCCCAAATTTCAAGAATTTATGGTCGGTTATTATCTTTAGATGGGAGTGTTATTGATAAAATTCGAAGAGCCTGGGAGGGGGAGCTTGGAGAGGAGTTTGAAGAGGAATGGTGGGCTGCTGCTTTGGACAGAATACGTTCTAGTACAATATGTGCTCGTCTGAGCCTCATACAATTTAAGGTACTACACAGAATTCATTTTTCTAAGGCCCGCCTATCTGCAATATATTTGGCTGTAGAGGACAGATGTGACAGATGTCAATCATCTCAGTGTACTTTAAGTCACATGTTTTTCACTTGTTCTAAACTGCAAAATTACTGGGTTAACTACTTTACAGTGATGTCACAGGTGCTCAGGGTTGATATTGACGTTTGCCCTGCTATTGCAATTTTTGGGGTTCCACGGGTCAGGTCTCAGTTCAGTTCCAAACAACTGGACATTTTGGCATTTACCTCTTTAATAGCGAGGCGTCGTATTCTGATTCACTGGAAATCTGCCAAGCCTCCTAGTGCATCTCAATGGCTTATAGATACCATGTCCTTTCTAAAACTAGAAAAGATTAGATGCTCTAGGAGGAGTAGCTTTCTTAAAAAATGGCAATCTTTTATTTCATATTTTAAATCACTCAATTTTCTGCCTTCTGATTAGTGTAGTTTTTTTTTGTTTGTTTGTTTTTTGTTTTTTTGTTTGTTTATTTTTTTAGTTAGGGGGTTTTCTATTTGTATTTTTTTGGGGTGTGGTTGTTAGTTCATGTTTGATTGTACTTGATGCTTGTTTTATTGTTCTCTGCATGTTTATATTGTTAAAAATGGACAATCGCTTAAAATTTATATCTGTAATGATGACTACACAATAAAAAGTTTGAACAAAAAAAAAAGAGACGGATAATCCGAATGGTAACAAAAGAGCCCAGAAAGACTTCTAAAGAGATCCAAGGTGAACTTCATGCTCAAGGAACATCAGTGTCGGATCGCACCATCCGTTGTTGTTTGAGCCACAGTGGACTACATGGGAGACGACCAAGGAGGACACCATTGTTGAAAAAAAATCATAAAAAATCCAGACTGGAATATGCCAATCTACATGTTGACAAGCCACAAAGCTTCTGGGAGAATGTCCTATGGACAGATGAGACAAAAATGGAACTTTTTGCCAAGGCAAATTTTGCTAATTATACTTGAAGCATATCAAGAAAAGAACACTGTCCCTACTGTGAAACATGGAGGAGGCTCTGTTATGTTCTGGGTCTGCTTTGCTGCATCTGGCACAGGGTGTCTTGAATCTGTGCAGGGTACAATGAAATCCCAAGACTATCAAGGGATTCTAGAGAGAAATGTGCTGGCCAGTGTCAGAAAGCTGGGTCTCAGTCGCAGGTCATGGGTCTTGCAACAGGACAATAACCCAAAACACACAGCTAAAAACACCCAAGAATGGCTAAGAGGAAAACATTGCACTATTCTAAAGTGGCCTTCTATGAGCCCTGACCTCAATCCTATTGAGCATCTTTGGAAGGAGCTGAAACATGCTGTCTGGAAAAGGCGCCCTTCAAACCGGAAACAACTGGAGCAGCTTGCTCATGAGGAGTGGGCCAAAATACCTCCAGAGAGGTGCAGAAGTCTCATTGACAGTTACAGGAATCGTTTGATTGCAGTGATTGCCTCAAAAGGTTGTGCAACAAACTATTAAGTTAGGGGTACCATCATTTTTGTCCAGGCCTGTTCCATGAGTTCATTTTTTTTTATAATTCCGTTGAAGCATGGTTGAAAAGCAATGTCTGACTTTCATTGGTTAACATTCATAGAATTCTTATTTATTATTAATTTTGTCAAGTTAAAGTTATTTCTGTGACCATTGTGAGTTTTTCTTTCATTGACCGAAGGGTACCAACAATTTTGTCCACGTGTGTATGAAGCACTGGCCTCCCAGGAACTCCTTTATTGCTTCAAGCATATGGAAATGGCAGGGAATGAAGTCAGTACTGTACAGGAGATGTGGCAGTAACTCCCAGCCGAGTTCCTGTAACGTCCAAGTGGTGGTTTTGAATGATTGAGAGTACAGATCCCACAGACGGATGCTTGTTGGCAACAAGATATCCTATTGCAGTGGACTCAGCTGCCTCGGCCTCGATTGGTTTTAACTTCACAAGTCCCAGTTAGACCTGAACAGCCCTCGTACATTTTGCCGCATAAAGTTACTGTAACAGAGAAAGTGTACTTTTCTTCATGGAATGAATAAACTGGTTGTCATTATCTAGCAACTAGCTACCAAAGTAAATTAAGTCACCAGGACATCATACATGCTGCAAGACTTTACACAAACACAACTGTGGATCTTCTTTATGATTACAGCTCACTACATTATATTATAAAAATGGCTTATACAAATAATCCATGTATTCTAATGCTTTAATGCTAAGTACATTCAGGGAAAAATAGTAAAGTGACTTTAGCCTTTGGAACTGTTGGAGCGTTTTATTCCTGAACTTTTCATCCACAGTCTCCAAAGCAGTTACAATATATTAAAATAGATTTAAGCTGTTCGTCGCAGTTTAACAGCACTTTTTTTGTACAATGACCTGTAGTTTAAAAAATGCAGTTAGAATATTTTAATACTATTTAATACAGTTACCCGGATGCGGTATTGGACTTAACCTTAAACTAACATAACTTTCCATCTCTTTTGACATGTCTGTTACTATTATGATGATTATTATTTAAAAAGGTGCATTTTTTAAATCTTCTGTTTAAAGCCTTAAGGCAGACTGCGCGGCCATTTTCATCTACGTGTGCAGTTCATGCAGGGAAGAAATGGAGACTGGAGTAAGTAATCAAAGGCCTCTTGTGATCTGATTCATCCCGCATCCTTATCTGATTGGAGATGGCAGTGAATGACTTTGCATTTGTACAGGAACGGATTGGCCTGGACTGGATCAGAGTACGGTCCATTAACAGATCTGCCTGACTGGTCATATGCAGGTGAGACACAGATTTGTAAATTACAGCATATTGTATAATCATCATTAAAGTAATAGATTTAACCCGTCCTGATTGATGAAAGTACAATGGTTAAAAAGAATCATAATTTAAAAGCAGAAGTGTATTCGCATCTTTTTAAGCAAATTGTAAAATGTTTGATGTTTTAACCAAATGTTTGGGTAGAAAATCTCAGATTTTTGTGTATTGAAGTCTCATCTATAAATTTGGGTTGGTTTGTTTTTTGGAAAATAGGACTGATTCAGGACATTTGGATTTAAAGTATTATGTAAAAGTCTTGAGCCTCCCCCCCCCCACACACTCATTTCTACATAATACATTACATTGAATGATGTAGTTTAAATGGGAACCAGTGGTTGACTGTGAGAGGCTGCAAAGTGCCTGAAGATACGATTAAATAATTGGTTGCTCATGTTACAACCTCAGCAGCAGCCTCATTTCCCCTCTCGTCTATTCCAACCACTCAACATTCAGCATGAGCAGTGTACTAATCACCGTCCTAATCATCTGTCATCATCATCAACTGTTTCTCACTGGGTCAGGACTTAAGTTAGATGCTTTTTTTTATGCTTGAATGATCGATAAATAATTGATCCAGGAGTTGCTTAGTGGTTAAGGCATTGGACTACTGATTGGAAGGTTCAAACATCACCACCACCACCAAGTTGGCACCCTGAGCAAGGTTCGTAACTCTCAAAGATTAAGGTTGCTAAGAGGCTAATGAGAGAAAATGTAAGTTGGAGGCTCTGGAAAAGGGCATCTACCAAATGCCATAAATTAAAATGGAAATAAGTCACTGTGTGGCTTAACAAACAACAACAACAACAAAAAAACATTCCTCTGAAACTGCAGTGGTAATGAGAGAGACAAACTTGCCAAAAATTAAAGCCAAAAGTTTCTTCAGGATGTCCGGAGGACTATTCCTCAAGACTATGTTAAAATAAAAGAAAGTACGACTCTTTAAAAGAAAGAACAAAAAAAAAAAAAAGAAGAAATGAAGCTCAAGACTTTCGCACTATTTGACATCTGTTTTTCTCTGTAGATGGCAGACCTGCACCTCCACTGAAAGGACAAATCAGGAGGCAGAAGCAAAGGGAGGACTTTGCAGTAAGTTTCTGACAGAATGTTATTCATCTGTTTTCAGAAATAAATCTTTGCTGAAGTTTTTAATATGGCGTTTTGTTGCAGATTATAATGAGCCTAGTGTGAATGTGTAGTTCAGTGTGAATTCAGTGAAATAATGGCATGAAACTCATATTTGGTAAAGGATTATACAAATAATGACTTAATTAACTGGCACATAATTTATAGCTAGAATTTATATTTCAGCTGAGCCAAGTCGTCCTGTCAGTACCTCTCTTATTGTCAGTTATGGTTATCCTATTTAAAGGATTAAACTGGATTGAGACTTAACAATGAGTTTTTTCCCTCAAGGTAGTTTAATCAGGTTAAATGGGTTTTTAAAAACGATTGAAGCTTTCTAGCAGGAAAGGGGATCCCATCACCTTCAAGCAGTAGACATGCATAAGCATGACTTTATCGACTGCCTTTATTCTGTGAGAATTTTGTTTTTAAATTCTAAACAAAGGCAAACGAAAATGCGAATAGAGTCTGTTACTCCCGTGTCTAATGTAATGCCAGCAAATGATTAGCAGATGCCCTGTTTTGCTGTGTACAGCAAACATAACTGATCAGATGGATAGTGTCTGTATATATCTCACATCACTGCAGAATTCTCAGATTTTCTCTAACAGCAGCTGTGAAAGTAGTGCTGGCTGCAAGGCAAAGCACTTTTATTGTTACTATAGTAACAGCTCATTTGCAGGGGCTTGTATGGCAGATGCCACATAATCTAAGGCTAATAATAAACCCATTAAAAAATTTTCAGTGTTAAATAATTGCGTTTCCTGAAAGGAGATGTTTAACATTAATAGAAGTTAAAAGCGCTGATTTATCAGCATGTTTTTCTGACACTGCAATGTTATCAGGAGAGAAGAGTTTACAGTTTCTTGTTACATGACAACTTGTGATTTTTTTTGTCTTGTTAAGTTGGAAGAGAGGCTCATGAAGGAAGGACTGGTTATAGCTGCTGTAAAGCAAGCTAGTTGTAGTGATATGAACTTACACAGACACTATAAACGGAAATAATACAGTATGACCCAACATTCATTGATCAATAAAATGTGCTGTAAAAAATGAGGAATAAATCTTTAGGTTAAGCTGTTTTTTTTTTTTTTTCATAAATAATTCATTTCAGTGTGGCATTAGAATCACACCACGCCACGGTTGATTCTTTTCTTAGACCAGCACACTCTGTTGTGTTTTATTTCTTGCTCATTTAGAAGGAATTTACCACAGGGCTGTTATAGAGCATTTCTTTTTCACATTGCAGAGGAGAGCAGTGAACCTCAGCGCTGAAGTGGACGAGGGAATAAGGACATGGAGGGCAGAAAAGGAGGAGCAGGAGAGAGCAAGAGAGCAGCTAAAATCTTCCATGTTTAAACCTAAAGGAAAACTGTTATTAAAGAACAAAAACAAACAGTAAAAAAAAAAAATGTTTCTCTCTCATTGTTAGTCAATCTATATATTTTATTTTCAGTGAAAGTGTGAAGTAATAGTTTGATTGAAAGCTTTGATTAAGGTGCCTGATGTGGCGGTCAATTCATGTGTGAAAATGATTCCTCAGACTCCCAGAACCATTATTCATTATTTGAGACACAGAATATGGCCGTACCATCAGGGAAGAAAAGTTCTATTGATATAATATCCTAGTATTACATATTGCTGCAATTAATCGCACAAACATCAAACCTGTGCAGTTATTTAATTGCAAATGGCTGCAATTTATTGCAGATTATATACTCATTGTTGCAAATTTATGTAGAGCTTGTCAGTAATTTAAGTATTACTTGATTTTTTTTTTTATATATATTTTTGAGGTGTTAAATAAATATTGCAAACGTGATCATTTGTTTCATTATTAGATGTTATCCTCAATAAATCCGTGGTAATGGTATGTTTAATAGTTACATATCTCAGTTTCAATCGCAATTTAAATGTGTCAACATAATCGCAATGTGCTTTTATTATTATTATTATTATTATTATTATTATTATAATCATGGAGTTCTATTGCCTCATAATGAGATAGTAGATTAGTACTAATATTAACTATAACTGCTAACATTACTGATAATAATAAAGTTAATAATATTTATAGTAGTAATAACCATATTTTAGTGGATATCATAAGTACAAAAAATAGGAAAAACACATTTGAGACATAATGCTGACATAAAGGGAATTTTAATCCGACATGATGTAATAGCAGCAGCAAGAAAATGACTATATTAAGGATGGATACTGCCAGCAAACAAGTTTCTAACAAGTCTAGTTGAAAATCATAAGACTAACTTCCTCTTTAGCAGCTGTAATCTGATCATACTTCCTCTTTGTTCAGAGATTGTGTGCTTCAGGATCATTAGAATAAAGACCGTCCACCAGAGCCATAGAATGTACAGTAATTGCATAAGCATATGATAAGAGCATAATAGAATGTAATGGTGTCTACCCTATTAATCTTTTGATCTTGACAGTTGAATATTTAACATACAACATACTATACATATAATAGAGAACTGGTGACTACATAATCAGTTTAAATGCATGGAAAATGTCAGATTCATGTTGATTAGCAGACTTCGTTATACTTCAGTAATTCATAAAGCATATAAGGCTGATGAGAGGGAAATCGGACACCCAATAAGTACTTATACATTGTTGTAGAAAATGAGAAGAAATATATATAATAATGAACATAAAAAGATATATAACATAATAATTAGAGAGCTGAATAACTTACAGTATATCTAATAAGTAATTAATGTAAATAAGTGGATCAGACTAATAAAAAAAGAGTTATCAGGTATATAAACCCATACCGAAAAAGGGCATGTATCACTTTTGTGGCATCAGTAAGATGTGAACTGTTATTAACTTTTCCTACAGGCACACAGCTGTTTAGTCCCAATCCTGTAATGCTCTCACTTTTACTATTACAATGGCTTTGGTTTCTCCTGTGGAATATTTTTTACACTGCAACTTCAGTGAGTGCTTAAGTAATTTATTCATATTTTTCCCCCCTGGCCACATGTATACCATGAAGCTGAGGGTCCAGCACTATCTTTACACTTTTTACCAATTCGTTGGCAGGTTTTTTCTTTACGTGATGGAGGTCAGAACATGGACCCTTTGCAAATGGTGCTTTTTTTTTGGCCAGGTTTGTTAGGTCACTTTATCCCACATATCCTATGTGTATGTACTGTATGTAGTAGGAGGGTTCCTCCCCCAAAAAGGAGGCTAATGCACTTGGAGGAAAAAGTTTATCCAGCAGGCTGCAGTGTTTCGCCATTCTGCAGCACGGTCACCCCAAAGCCGCCATTTTAGTCTCCTGCCTTCTCCCTAACTGAGACAG
Source organism: Clarias fuscus (assembly GCA_030347435.1). Lineage (NCBI taxonomy): Eukaryota > Metazoa > Chordata > Actinopteri > Siluriformes > Clariidae > Clarias > Clarias fuscus. The sequence continues at coordinate 26,754,116 of CM059205.1, forward strand.
AGGAGCAAAAATGCCAGCAATGAGGGGGGAAAACAAAAACCTTCATCTGATCAAGTGACTTTCACGTGATTTTCTGGAACTGCTGCTGGTTGTCCTCCATTTTCTGTCTGAGATGCACAATGTGTCTAGCATGCAACATACCTTGACTATTCAACAGAATCTAGGATTTCAGTATATTTGTATTTCTTAACACAAATCATTTCTTTCCTGGATCCAGATGTCTTAGGTTCATTGGTGATGAAAACAACCATGTCACTCCTATGCCAGAACACACTAAGACACGGCTTCATGAATAGCAGCCATGAGAACTCTAATGTAATTTTAAAATCTGCTTAACTGTATAAATATTAAATAAGCAGGTTGTCATTTTTTTTTACATCCGTTTGTTGCTTGTGAAGTGAATTGAATTTGCAATAAAAACACGTACAATCCTTCCATTCTCTCCAGTGACCTCTTGAGAAAGCGCTGAGTTTCCATTCCGGACTAGAACTTTTTAAACAGAAATGAAGAAATGATCTAGATCCACTGTATAGTACCATTGCAAATCTTAGTTTTGTTCGAATGATAATTACAGATCCAAAATCACACTTAAAACCCTTTTCCGGCACTCGTCATTGTTTTGTCCATGAGTTTTAAGAACTCGTTAGTATGCTGAGATTTATTACTTTAGCTTGCTGCTCTGATTGAAATCCGTTTGATATACAGTATATTTAGCTCTGGTGTGTTGCTCTCTAAGGAAAGGAATGTTTTCAGAGTCTGCCATATTGACTCTTGCCTGAGAAAGTCATTAAGATGTTTCTGTGGTGACAGGATTTTTATCACTGTGGATGCAAGCTTAGAACCGTGACCCACTTTTTAAGGATCTTTACTCTATATTCGGAAAAAAAAAAAAAAGGGTTACAGTTTAATAGTGTTATAATATCAGGCATTGTTTTAAAAAAAAATACAAATAAAACTTTGCATTCATTATATTTAATCTAAAAGAGATCATTTTATAGGATGACGCATTCTGGAAACTTGAAGTCTTTACAGTCTTTGTGTTTATATTTGGAGAAGACTATGAGTTGTTGTCATCCTTCTAGACAACAGCGTGAGTAAACCTCTCAGACGTACAGTTTTGTCTATGAGCAGTATCTGATTGTCTCGTCTAGCTCTCTCTCTCTCTCTCGCTCAACCTCCGACGTCCTCTTGCTGATTTCAGCAGCCTTTCTCCATAATTATAGCTTTAGTCGCTGAATCGCAGAATTTTTTCTCTGTTTTACTGGACTCGGGATCTGGCTTCACCACTTTGTGTCAGCACTATGGGACTGTTTACTTTTCGAGGGTGGGACTCACACAAAAGAAAAATCCCCCCCCCCCCAAAAAGCTGACATGAAGCTCATTCTCAGCTCACCTCCATGCCATCGCTCTTCCTCTGTTCACACAGACCTGCAAAAAAAATGTTTTCACACCTGCTCATATGTCCTCCGCATAGAAGCTGAACTAACCACTGAAACCCAGTCGACCCTTTATAATGTAACTCCAGACGCACTCAGAATTCGGTATCTGGTTGGACTGTGACCCAGACATGAAAACATTAGATCTTTGAAGTTGTAGTTTTGTATTTATCTTCTTTATGTTTCCTGGAACAAAAATTTTTTGGCTACTATAGTCACTCCCCTCTTTTCCTTCCCTTTGCCCTCCTGTTGTTTTGGTCTGTTCACAACGAGACCCAGATGTTACTTATTGTAAGGAAGGGAAGGACCGTGATGGGGGAGGAGGAGGAGGAGGAGGAAAGAGAGCAGTCCATTAAGACACACATATGCAAGAGGGACAGGATGAAGGGTAAAAGGAGGGAGTAAAACCAGAGTGCAATGCCAGATCTTAAGTGTGTGTGTGTGTGTGTGTGTGTGCGTGTGTGCGCACGTGCGTGTGTGTGAGAGACCCCTGTTTTGATGGTGTGGGGTTGTAGGTTTTTTTAATGATCTTTGTGAAGCCAGCTCTTCTCTCTTCTTACCTTTATACCAAGGGCATGGATAGGATATGACTCAGCCAAGGTTATGGTGTCATGGTTTAGGCTAAAAGTTCTGATTCAGCAAAGTGCTTCCTGCCATGTGTGTGTGTGTGTGTGTGTGTGTGTGTGTGTGTGTGTGTGTGTGTGTGTGTGTGTGTATGGGTGGGTTTACCAGAGCGCCAAGTTTGTGAGGTTCAACACTTGTACGCAAATTCTGCATGTAGGCCAACTGTGTGTCATGTCGAGTGAATCGTTCATTTTCATGATTTAGTTTTACTGCTTGACCAAAATGAGTTAATATGTAAAAAAAAATATGAAAATAAATAATAAAAGCAAATGTACTGAAAAATAGAATGAAACCTCATCCTTACTGTATATTACTAGCCAAAGTGCTATTTAGGACCAGACAAGAAAGAACAGTGTATATACAAAATGCTTTAGCATCACTTTTTTAAAAATATTATTGTATTTTCAATATATAACTGAAAAAAAAAAAACCTGGTGTTCTAAAACTTACTCACTCACTCACTCACCATCTATACCGCTTAATCCTGTATTCAGGGTCACAGGGGCCTGGATCCTATCCCAGGGGAATTAGGGCACGAGGCGGGGTACACCCTGACAGGGTGCCAATCCATTGCAGGGCACAGACACACACACATACACTCACTCATTCACACTCTACGGCCAATTTGGGAACGCCAATTAACCTAACCTACATGTCTTTGGACTGTGGGAGGAAACCGGAGTACCCGGAGGAAACCCACCAAGCATGGGGAGAACATGCAAACTCCATGCACACAGAGACGGGAATTGAACCCGGACCTTGAAGGTGCAAGGCGACAGTGCTAACCACTACACCAGCGTGCTGCCGTATTCTTAAACTGAAAACGCCATTTTTGCACATTTTGAAAATAAGAGCGGCTCTCTGAACAACTCTTGATTACTTGCGTGAGAATAAACCCAATTCATCACAGGATACACACGTTAACTTCCAATCCACCTAGTGGAATGTTATTTTGGATAGTGTGAGGAAACTGAGAAACTCCTCACAGACACCCTGAGAGCACGTCTAACTCCGCGTCCGATGCCAGGACGGATTAGTTAGAGATACAGAATAAATAGAAGAACATTTTCATTTTTCTTTAACTACAACCATGAGGCTGTGAGGCTGGAACACTGTAAGAGTTAACTGTGTATTATGGTCCATTTAATCATCCAGATAGATAAAAGAAAAGGTTAGAATCGTTGTGGGAGGTGTTGTGTCCTGTACCTCCCAGTACGTGATATATAAAAAATATTTTACGTGATACTGTTCATTAATCTTTCTTTCATAACACACACAAAGAGGAAATCTGGCCTTTTGTACAAAGCAGATAACATGGTCAACACCCGAAGGCTCTCATTATAATGCTAAATGTTAGATCTTAAATATTCCATTTGACTGAACGCTTACTTTCTTTGTTTTAAATATTTGAACATTCAAATCATTCTTTTAATTTTTTTTTACAAATGTGTTGTAAAAACGTTTAATCCCCACATCATATCCTGTTTCCTGAAGAGATTTTGGAGTGTATCAGTCGTAAGAGTTCTCTTGATTACTTGCGTGAGAATAAACCCAATTCATCACAGGATACACACGTTAACTTCCAATCCACCTAGTGGAATGTTATTTTGGATAGTGTGAGGAAACTGAGAAACTCCTCACAGACACCCTGAGAGCACGTCTAACTCCGCGTCCGATGCCAGGACGGATTAGTTAGAGATACAGAATAAATAGAAGAACATTTTCATTTTTCTTTAACTACAACCATGAGGCTGTGAGGCTGGAACACTGTAAGAGTTAACTGTGTATTATGGCCTGTAATGCTTGATATCTTCGACTTATTTCATATTATATTGAGAGAGTGACTACAAAGCTATGTGTACTGCCTAACACAACCACACACACACACACACACACACACACACATTTGAAAGTGTTTAGAGATACTGCAGAAATATGTGATGAGATACAGACCAGCACAGGTTAAAAATGCAAACAGCTGTTTCTGCCTTTTTCCACTCTCCAGCTGTGTGTGTTTGTGTGTGTGTGTATGAGAGAGAGGGAGAGGGAGAGGGAGTGTGTGTGGTTTGCAGAGATTGAAGATGCCAAACGATATTGTCAAATCCTTCCCACCATCTGTAGCAGTAAACCTTCTTGTACACACCAGATTCATCCAACTACTGGAACAATGTGAATGTGAAGAAGCCAACGTGGAACAAAAAGAAACATAGTGTAAACATGTTCATAGGTTTCCATAATGTGTCAGTACTGATTAACCATCAATGTGGGAATGTGATTCAGAAAAGGACAGGAGGACTGAAGATTTCATCACTAGAACTTCATCAGAGGAGACAGAGAACAAAGTAAACGAACAGATGGTATATGTATGTGTGTGTGTGTGTGTGTGTGTGTGTGTGTGAGAGAGAGAGAGAGAGAGAGAGATCTTCAAGGAATCGCAAGAGTGGAAAAACAGATAGAGAGATATTTGTGGTAAGGGGAGGACTGGTTTCAGTTAAGAACCTCATAAAAGAGAACAGTTTTGCAGCAAGGGGAGAAATCGGAGAGTCCGAGTCGAGGAGAGAAGGCGGAGGGAACGGCTAGCAAGCCGAAAGGAAATGAAATGGCAGAAAAGTTAAAGAAAGTCGTTTAGGGAATCTTGGGAAGCAGGAGAACCCAGAGCAAACTTTTACTCGCTTTTGTTTTCAGAAGTCTAGAGCTTTGAAAGGTTTGAAAAGCGAAGCGCACACATCCTTTCAGATACACAATATCATTTGAACACTCCCCATTCCTGACTAACCACAATGGTTTACTTCTGCTCGGTGCAGGACCATGAGAACGCAACATGAGGTTTGACGAAATGGGTTGTTTGAGCAGAATCAGCATTCCTGGTAATCCTTCAGAACCATCAGTGGTAGAAGAAAGACTTACTGTAGATAAGACATACTGAAGAGGATCAAGCAGGAAAATTAAAAAAAACAACAAGAAAGGGGCAAAGGAACATTTCACAAAATACTTTTATTTCATCGTTCATTCCTGCAATACAAAAAAAAAAAGTAACAAGCAAAAAAAAAAAAAAAATCACATTCCCTTCCATTTACAGTAAATTATTATTATAAATATCATTATTATTATCATTGTTAAGACTACATTAATGAAGCCTTTCGGTGTGGATGTGTGCATTCAAGAAAATACATAGCACCAATGGATTTGTTTCCCATAATCAGGTTTATTCCTCTCTGAACAGTTTAAAAAGGTTTTTACTCCAAAGAACCATCAAATTACAATATAAATCCAGTGAGATTATTTTTGGTCATATAAAGGCACAGAAACAGTATTGCAAAACGGACACACAGCAAGTTCGGCCTGTCAACAGGGCTGGTGCTTGTAAGTATGTTTTTTTTTTTTTTTTTTACTTTTTTTAAAACTTTTTTTTTATCATTTCCCTTCGATTTTTTTCATTCCTCAAGATTATTTTGTCTCTTTCAGGAAAGTATGTTTAATTCCCTTTGGAACAACCTGATGCATTATAGCCATTCAAATAAATCTGGAGTCATTTTAATATCAGTCACATTCTGCCTCTGTCCAGCAGGACTTGAAATGACTACAAAAAAAAAAACAAAAAAAACAAAAACAGGACTAAATAAGGAGAACAATAATAACAATAACCATAGTTATAACAATAACAAGCACAATCACTAATAACATTAATAACAAACAATACATGGTAACAAACACTTTTAAGGAAAATTGTATATCTGGACATGTACCTGCAAGACAGCTCTTCTGCCCGGGTGTAAATAAAGACGGGCTTCCTCACAGGAGCCTGAGCCACATTTCCTCCCTGAACTTTGACCTCTTACCTTTGCCCTTTTGAAACCCAGCAATCTGTACGGTTGAGATCTACTGCATGGTTTGAAGCCATCGTTAATCGTATTTTGTTTTCCCTCCAAATATAATCAAATTTGTAGAAATACAGATTAATTTCCCAAATGAAGGTAATGAACCTTACCTGAGAGGTTTGAGGCATGTAGGGAATATACTGTATGGATAGAGGGGATTTGGGAGAAATATAGAAAAAATGTGGCTAAATTTAAAAGCTGAAACCAGATGGAAATTTATGAAAGCAGAAACAAAGGCATTAATCATACAGCACTGAGGCTGGAGTCGTTGGATTTGGAAGAGACAGACTACAAGAGAGAAAGAGGGAGGGCTGATACAATACAAAGTGCTTTATTTTCTTTTAACATATTTAATGAAAAGTTGTTTTTTTTTTTTAGTTTTTTTTTTAATGAGCTCCATCTTTTTCTCTGTATCTCTCTGTCTCCTTCATGGGTCTATTCATTTTGGCAGCAATGTACAAATAATCACCAAAACAATATGCATTGTTCCCTTGTTGCTTCACTTCATCATTCCTTCCTTCCTTCTCCGTCTCCTCCTCCTCCTTGCTCTTCTGTAAACAATCTCAAAGTCCTCATCATCTCCATCTGAGCGAAGCCTCTCCCGTGCTTCCGTCACCATTCCTATCCCCCTCCCCACACCCTCTCTCTTCACCCCTGCTATTGCCCCTACATCCCTGTCTCTTCTCCGTTTCCATCCCTTCATCTTTAAACCTTGTCCAGTAGGGAGCGGTGGCAGTAGAGGACGCGCCGCGGGGTACCATAGAGCCGGAAGAACAGCAGCGCTCCCAGCACCACGAGCACACAGGCCAGCAGGAAGAGAGGGATCACAATGACTGCCACCCCTCCGGCGAAACCGTCGGACTTGTTCAGGTCAATGATGAGGATTTCCTCGTCGGTTCCGTCCGTGTGTGTGGACCCCTCACGTTCGCAGCCCATCCAGTCGGTCAGGACAGACTTGGGGTAGCCGGACTCCACCTTCATCGCCTTGTTGCTAAACTTCCAGTATTTGTTAGCTTTGTAGAAGTAGGTGTAGGCTAAAGACGGAGCAAGACAAAAACGTTTTACAGTATATATATGAACATTTTAAAAAGTGTTTATACTTTACTAAAATTTCCTATCAGTTTGTTTGGGTCTCATCCCAGAAGCGTAAAAATGTATTTCCTGTGCTTATGGTATATAGTGAAGGAATGAAGGAACCACTTTGCTGAATAAGAAAATAAGAATAAGCCTAGTCACATCCTCCTCATGAACATCTCTCTCATGACACACACTCTCATGTAAACATCTTTGCTCACGTACCTCGATCGTCCTTCATAATCGCTCCTTTAACATCATCGGGCACGCCAGTCCACGTACTGACGGGTTTGGGGTAATCCGGGTCCACAGAGCGCGTGTTCTCATTGAAGCGGTAATATCTAAAAGCAGAAACAAGGAGGATGTTACACAACCTGAAGATAACCCTTCCGTTTTCAGAGAACAACAACAAAAAAAAAAAGAGGTGATAAAATTTGAAGCGGAACCAACATCACGAGGAAATGATGCCAGACAGCAAAAACCACATTACAAATTTCAGGCTTTTTTTAGATGCTGGCAGCTGAGATCTTAAGAACGAAAGACACTTACTTGCTTCCTCTGAAAAAGTACGTGTTTCCAGTTGGTGTGTAGAAGAGAGCGGCGTCTATTCTGTCTTTAGGAAGGCCTGTGCCTAGCTCCTTAAACGTTTTAGGATATCCATGATCCATTGTGGCCTCGCTAAACACCCAGTACTTATCACCTACGGCATGAGAGAAAGACAATCTTCAAATTTAAGCACTGATGTAACACGAATACTACAAGACCGGAATGTCTGCTGTACCTTTAAAGAACACAAATTTCCCATCGGCGCGCTCGTAGGCAGCGTTGATAGAGGGTGGCAGGCCTTTCCAGAAGTGTGAGATGGGCATGGGGTAACCTTGCAGAGGCTTACCATCACGCATCCGCCAGAACCACTTTTCCTGTAGCGGAGAGAGAAACGAGAGAAGCTGATTAGTGATAATGGAATACATTTTGGTATTATTATAATATGTAATATGTGTAAAGTAAATGCACAACATAGTATAGTGTAGAATTTTACCTTGAACACAAACATCTCTCCCCGTAAGATGGCGATGGTGTCGAAGTGACCTTTGCATATGTCAGGCGCAGCTGAGGGTCGGTCAGATTTGCGTGTTGGTCGTGGAGGAGGAGGGTTTGGAACCTCTCCTGACCGAGAACCTGCAAATCAATCATTTGGAGCTATTTTAGATATTTACCAAATTTATTACATATTAATAAACCTCTTACACATAAAATATAATGGTACCAAAGTTATGTTTTTAAGCCTGCTCTTAATAAATATGGTTCAGACATGAATAAAAACAAATACGATAATTTATCATAAGCTGACATGACTGAATGCATAACAAATGTTTCCTAGTTTATTTCCATTTTGACATAGAACTAGACAAACCATAAATCTGCTGTATTCCACGTTTGTCATCATCAGGAAGTACGAAATTCTCCGTCTCCATCCACTGATAGAATGGAGCCATGATGGCAGAGGGATCCCCAGAGTGCTCTAAACCCAGAGCGTGACCCAACTCATGCACAGCGACCAGGAAAACATCATTCCCTGAAAGAAAAGGGAAGGAAATGAGAACGAATGATAAAGTGGAACGTGCCGGTGTGGTAATGCATCCTTTCCTTTCAGTCTCTTACCTCCTTGGTCCTCACTGCCAGTTGTCCAAGGCTCTGCTGCGTCAAAGTGTGTGTCACCTCCGATCCCAGGACCTGGGAAGTATGCGTGGGCCAGGAAGCCTCCCTCCCCATCGAACGGCGTGCTATCGTCATGGTAGCCATTAGCGAAGAAAAGCATGATGTCAGCGAACAGTTCAGGCCTGTCTCTGATCTGGTAGTATGGAATTTCCCGGAACCTCAATGGTGTGACCGACTCCCAAACCTTGAAGGCCTTCCGGATGGCCTCGTAAGTCGCGCTTTCACCAATTTTGGGAGTGTAGTTCTGGATGCTGTTGAATACATCAGTGTGTTATTATAAATACAGTTCATACCCAAATCAAAATCATACATTAATCTCCTAGCATTAATTTGAATGCTAATAACCAGGTCCTACCTGAAGGTGATCTCCGCCTTGTTCCACTTCTGACCCTGCATGACGTAGCGTCTCCTCCTCAGGTTGCTCTTCTGCTCACTGCCGAATTTATCTGGAACCCCACAGCGCGGTCGCTGCATCGCTCTGAAAACAGAATCACACATTTATTCCACCCATTTGCCTTCTTCAAACCGTAGCCTGTATACATGCGCATGGGTTTGAGACTTGTTTGTTTGCTCAGTGGGTGTTGATTAATTGAATGTTTTAACACTAGCAGTCTGTGATGGGCTCCTTTGAGACGAAAAAACTCACTTGACTGTTTCAGGGTCCATGGATCCTGTGATGGTGAGGCCATAGAACTTCTGCATGTCGGAGATGGCAGAGACGATGGCCTTAGGGGAGCGGATAGCCTGAGCTCGCACGTCACCTGGGGGAAGGTATCCATACTGCTGTAGCCATACCTGAGTGTGAAAGAGAAGGAAAAAAGAGAGAGGAAGAAATATGAGTTTATGTAATTACAGTCATCATTTATAATGAGTTCATTAGTCTGTCTAAAACTGCTTTCAATGACATCAACATCCCAATCTCACACAATTGAGGAAATCAGCTCAAGACAGAATTCTAGAATCAGCATGATAAATTAGTGGTGAAAAAAATAAGACGCGTCAGCTTATGTATTATGTAACTCTATATATATGAATTGGGGTATGTTTGTCTTTTTTTTTTATGTAGAAGAGCCACAATGTGTATGTGTGCATTTCTTGTGTGTGTGTGTGTGAGTGTGTGAGTGTGTGCGTGCACGTGTGTGGCCCTCATTGAACTTCTGTAGAATGACGCTGAGCTGACTTTGTTCCAGGAACAGCATGCGTTAGCAAGAAAGAAATTACAAAAATAAACATTCCAGTAAAAGAGAGAGAGAGAGAATAAAAAGAGGATCAAAAGAAACCCAACAGAATGAAACACATAAAAAAATAATTACTACGTATATTCAGTATACACTCTTGAGTCTGCTCAAAGAGCTTCAAAGGATCACACCCTCATAAACATCCTTTCTTTTTGTCTGTGACAAAAGAAAAGCTAAGTCCCTTAGCACAAATGCGCTCTCACTTTAACGGCCCATCACACACACACATATACATCTGTTTCACGCCGGTCACCCTTCAGAATTTTTTTTTTTCCAAATCCTCTAATCTAGCTACTCTATCAGTACTGCTGCCTAAAAAAAATGTTTCATTAAAAAAAAAAAAATGAAGAGAAACATTATAAAAATGGCAGGTCTGTGTAAAATCAGTAGCCTGAGAAACACTACACCATTAACACACAGAACACTGACTGATTCAGCTGTAAAGACTGTAAAATACCAAGACTCAGGGCATAGTCATAAAAATCAGTGACCATAAATGTCGACCTGGGTCGTCTATGTCAAGAGATATGCAGCAGGCACCGAAAACAGCATTCTGAGTTATTATTGCATTATAATTTTTATTTGTGTTTCCATTACTATGCAGGAGGAAGTGTGACTGCAGGTTAGATGTATGAGCTTCGGTTCGTGCTTCAGACGTCGTCTGTCTCCGCTCCGACCACAAACTCAGTCAGAAATATTACAAAGAATTCTTCAGTAATCATTCATACCCCAAACCTCAAAAGTGCTCTTTTCCTTCCTCTTTATTTCTTCCTACTATCTTTCTAAAATTGTAGCCTTTCCACCACCTCAACCAGCTTTAAAAGCTTGTTAAGGTTTATTGGAAATGCATTATTGCGGGCTATGAAATATATATTTGCGTATGAGTCTCGCCTCATGACTTTGTGTGGCGTTTGCATGTTTTCCCCATGCTTATTTGGTTTCCATCAGGTTCTCAGGTTTCCTTCCACAGGCCAAAGACATGAAGGGTAGGCTAACTGCTGCTTCCAATTTGCCCTGCAAAGTCCCTGCCCCGCCCCGCCCAGTGCCCCGAGTCCCCTGGGAGAAGCTCCAGGCCCCCTGCGACCATTTAAGGGATAAGCGGTATAGAGAATGAGTGACTGGGTGTTTGACATGAAAGATGGATATTTGCAGGATGTACAGCGAAGAAACTTAGCATGAGTCAGGGCAAGACGGCAATATTGTCTAGGAGACTAGAGATTTCCAAGAGCTTAAGACACTTTTAACTTCTATGAGCTCAACGCATAGTCACTTAGAGCACATAATTAGTAGAACCAAACCCTATATACCAAACCTACTGAAGTCATTTACCTTGTTAGAACAGTTTGCACAATCAGCCTCTGTACCATGCTTGAATAAGTCAAATATGACAAATTCACCACTTCTTGGTTCTGCTAGATTTCTGGAAATGAACTCTTCTTGAGGGCTTTCTAGCAAATGATTGCATTACTTCATCCCATGAAATTACCAAGAAGAGTCACATTTCTGATCAAATTTAACTTTGGCTAAACATCACTGCGCGCTCTATTCTGGTGAAGCTACGATATACCGAACCTTCCGAAGGAGGGAATGAGTTATGTTTAATGTTGCGTAAGTAAGTAAACACAGAGCGCTGCACTATATTTTAACCTTAATCTGGTCAGCATGCTTCGTTTTTCTTTCTCTCCATTCCTCCCACTCCCTGACTGCTCCCTGTGTGTTGACTCTGCGCTGTGGTCTTTTTTCCCTATGCTGGAAAAAACACACTCCAGCCTCAGAGGGACGAAAAGCAACCCACCCCCCCCCTTCTCGCTTCATTTCATTCAGCTATCTACCCCGTCCTCTTCTTCGGTGTCGTCCTTCCTTCTTCCTTCATTATTCTATATATTCTATCCCTCTTCTCCCAAACCCCCTTTCCTCTCCACATTGATGTATTCATTCTCTTCCCTCTCTCGGTCAGAACACCTCTCTCTCATCTGACTCACAAGGCCTCGGGTCATTTAGTGCTGCCAGCGATCCCAGCATGCACCAGGCCTCTGGAACACCCAGCAGTGAGCGTCAAAGGTTCTATTTAGAAGCCTTTCCTGACTCCTCTGACGGGGGAAGAGTCAGCGCGTTGGCCTCTACGACACAGACAGGTAGCCTTTATTAAGTCTCCTGAACCCCAGTCAGTCTGACGAGCCTTTATTTATGATACAGACGTCACTCACGGCAGGATAAGAGCATTGCCCAGACACCGAGGTTTGGTTATTCATACTCAAATGACCACATGCTAAGAAAAAAGATACTAAACTAAGAGGGAAAGAGCTCTGCGAAGCAGATGTTCATATGCAGTGCAGTAAGGATGTCACAATACAAGGATTGTTTGAGCTCCATAGAAATTACCTGCAGAAAACCTAAACATAAAGTAAAAATGCAAAAATAAAATCTTTTTAAATATTTGCTCTCATCCATATTTTTTGTTAGTAAAATTGTCCATTTAATAAATTTGAAAGGAAACATAAAGATGACTCCACATCATAAAGACAGAGCTGGTTCTAATTAAGGAAACAAACTTACAGTAAATGCCACCTCTGATGTTAAATGCAACCATATGCTATGACCTCACCTGCAGACATGCCAGGGCTGTAAACATGTGTCTTTTCTTAAGCTGAAAGTGATCTCCTCCTGTGTTCTGCCACTCTCTGATTGCTGACTCAATGCCGTCAAATTAGCCACATTTAATTCAATAATACATTTATATTTCACTCACACTGAGTACTATAAAGACGAACACATATGGGTATTTTCGAAGAGTTCTGAGATGTTCCGAGAACTTTGTTTTCCTGAAAAAAGTGTTGCAACATCTTGGAATTGTCCTAACTTGTGACACAATATGGACATGAGCCACCTTAGTGTTATGTTTAATAGAACAAAATGCTGACTGAACGGTTTGAAGAAAGAAAACATTGCAACGCCTGAAACCTACTTAATGTTGGTGTTGACTTAATAGAAGATTTTAACATGAATCCAACAGAAAGAGAAAAGAAAGAAAGAGCGCGCAAGTGCGAGAGACAGAGAGAGAGAGAGAGAGACACATGGTTGAAGATTGCATAAGCATACATAAATGATAGGAAACTCCATCTTTTTAATTATAGAGAACGCTAAAGACAGAGAGAGGGATGATTGGGGGGGGGGGGATTAGATTCAAACAAACAAAAACAAAGGCTCCTAGACTCCTAAAAACAAAGAAAAACCTGCAATGAAACGAAGAAAGGAGGCAGCGGGGGCAGAAGTTTGCTGAATTTGACTTGGAAGGAGACAGGCCGACTCAGTTGTTCCCCTCAGACTTCTGCCAGCGGAAAAAACAGGGAATTGTGGTCACCAGTGCCTGAAATTCGGTCTCATGCAGCCACATGGTGGCTCAGATCACTGACCTATTTACTGCCATGCTCACCTGATCACTGTTTTAGCAACGGTTTCGCGTGCTATCACATTCAGAAAGTGAGCATCTAGGATATGATAGCAAGTGAATCACATGCTCTGTTCTCTGTCCAGTCTAAAGCTGGTGCTCTCTGATTGCACCCAGGAAAAAAAAAACTGCTTAATTATCATAACTGACAGGGATTACGGTTAAGCCTATATAATTATTTTCTTGAATTGCACCAGTGTGTGGATCTTTTCTACACATTTTCAGACATATGCAGTCTCTTCACTTCTTGTAAAAAAAATGGAATGATAGTTGGCGAGCAGTTTATGGTATTTGCATTACATCTGCAATACTACTTACAGTAAATACTGGGGGAATTGTGTTTTTGTGAGATCCAAACTGTGCCGAGAGAAAGAGAGAGATTCTGCCATTTTCCAAGATCTTTGGCTTTTTTTTTTCTTTTTTGAATAAATTTTCTGCAGCACCTGTAGCAACACCACTGATGCACCATGGGACTTGAAAAGCTTTATATGCTGAACTATACATTTTGTCTAAGCAAGATAAAAATAATGAATGTGTAATGACTTTAATTGTGAGTTTGGGTGTTTTTATTTACAATTAAGCCAGACTTATCAGCATTACACCGGCTTGACTTTTCAAAGCACATTATACCATTAAATAGCTGGTAGTCATTTTCAACGGAACTGTTTATAGACTTCTGTACTACAGCCAAGGCGTGATCAGCAAATTCCTATATAAATCCAGAAGGGGTGCAGATGTGGTTTTAACATATGGGACCTCACCTCCACTGTGACCTCCTTTCATTTGGATCACATGACTCCCTCGTGACTCTAGGCAGAGAGTCTGTTATCGTCTGTGGAAATGTGGAACAGCCTTGTTTTAGCCAGCTAGGCTGAATTTTCCACTGCTGGCCTTGGCTGATTATTGTGATGTGAAGAATGGAAACAGGAGGCAGTGTCGAGGGATGCTCAGAGATTTAGGTCCTCCTGCAATCCTTCTGATCTCTTGAGTGTTTATTTTACCTGAATGAATGCTCTGGCTTGCATTTGAATCAATGGTCCAAAACTCTCTCTTCCTAGTTCTTGTTTACTGATTTTTTTTTTTCCATCTCTCTAGTCCCTTTCCATATATTTATATTTTTTTGCTCATCCAGCCTCTGTCTATCTTCCAGACAGTCATCCCTAGAGCAGACGTTAACACGCCAATAACAGGTTATGTGCAGCTCAAAGACACACAGATGATGTCAGCTCAAGATGTCCTGTTTCTCTAAAGACTGATTTCTCAAGTGCAGACTAGTCTGAGGATGAAAATGATCTTCACAATCCCTAAAGTCTGGGTTTAGTAGCAGTGGTGGCTCAGCAGTGAAGATTGTGTGTTAGTGACCAAAAAGCTTTCAAGTTTTCTAGAGGTCATACTTGGAAACTTTTCTGAAAAGAAAACCCTGCTGGACCGTCGGCTTTTTAGCTCTATATTTGAATTCTACAGATTCTGCAGTGTTTTAAAGAAAAATGAATCTAATGGAATACCACATGATTATACCTAAGATTACATTTGTATTTTTTTTGGAAACATTTGTATAACTAAAATCTTTAATCCTCAAACTACCCATTCAAATATAAGCTCCTGCCTGACTTGACGCCCAACCCAACTTCCACCGCTAAGTGTGTGCTGACTCTCCTACAGTATATCACCAACCCACACACGACGTAAACCTCATTTTAAACATCACCTTAGCTATTAATGAGGGCATGCAAATGTATAGCGGATTAAATAAGTATGTTTTTAAACAGTCACTATTATGATTTATATTATTTACTAAAAGAAAATGTACAGACTAGTCTTTATTATGAAATCATCACATTATATAAACTGATAAAAATGTATATAATGTGATAAAAACAAAAACAAAAATGTATACACACTTCAGGATGTATATTATCTTAATATAATAAAATATAATAGTTATATTTAATAATTTATATAAAACATACATTTAAATTTAGTATTACAATATGTAATATAAAAGTTTTTCTTTTCCTGAACTGTGTGTTTATACATTTGTTTGGCTGACACTATATATGCATTTTTTTTTCTTCATCCAGATCCAGATGTGCTCTAGTATGTGCAGAGTCAATATAGTCTAATGGCAAATGTTTCATCAGATTTGTGTCTACCATGTGTGCAAAATGAAAACACATGCATCCTCATCACACACAGCTGCAACTAAACGTGCACTTGGGACAGTTTTAAATGTGTGTGTGTGTGTGTGTGTGTTTGTTGGAGAATCCTCACCTCTGGTCGCACTTCTTTGTCACTGCTCACACCCAGGGCAGCGAGTGCGAGCCAAAGCACAGACCAAGTGACCATCCCGAGCCTCCAAATCTACACAATAACTAACACACTAAACCTCCACGAGCACTAAACCTAAACCTGAAGCCCCTCTTTCTTCTTTTCTTCCTGAGACAGATAATTCCAAAACTTGGAATTCAAAGTTTTGAAAAGCGTCCTCGTTTGTTCCAAACCAAAAAAGAAAAAAAAAGAGAGAGAGAAAAAAAAAACAACTTTGGAAAAATGCCCCAAGGCTGGGAATAAACTATGCAGAGTTCAATCAGAAGAGCGCGTTAAAACTCTGAGCTCTTCACAGTATCAGTAGCGGAGATCTGCACACACATGTCGCTCTGCAGTCTCAGCGCGATCGTGTCTCATCCTGTCTCGATCCCTCGCTTTTGTCCCCCGGCACTGGGCGCTCGCGCTTGTGTGTGTGTGCGCGTGTGTGTGTGTGAGGAGCTGCAGACGTGGTTCTCTGTACTGATGTAGCCACAGCGAGTCACTTCACTGATCCGATTCTTCACTGATACGAACTGAATCGAACATCTGATTCACCGATTCATCACGAAAACCGCATCCGGTCAACTGAACGCGCTGAGCATAAACGCGCACAGGACATGAATAGGTTTCGATGAGCTCAGGTGAAAATGTAATACTGGGTAAATTCCCAGTCTATTTATGTGTTTCCGTCATTACTTCCCGTGTGTGACAAAATTTACTGGACAGATTAAAAATAATGTGCATCATCTTTTTATTTGTGTCAAGTAACTCATGTGTTTGGATTTTTCTGTAGTCGTAATTTTTCAACACTGAATAGACTAAAATAATAAAATTCAAATAAAAAGCAAATCTGCATTACTGCATATGAATAACTAAAAACCTCCATTTATGTCACAATAGATGCCTTTATTTATCACGTTTTATGGTAAACATTTTCCATGTTTCTTATTTGAATAAATTGTCTGACTAAAAGCATATTGAACACTAACAGGATGCGCCACACAACACGGTACAAATTCTGTACAACATCTGTATTTTAGTCTGTTTTTGGTTTTTGTATTTACTGCCACTTTTATCGCTTTTTCATTTTGGCAAATTCTCTTTAATTTCTATCAAAGTCAAAGAGTAAAACATGGGTGAACATATACATAGGCAGGATGTTGTGGCATGCATGACTAAAATAGATTCAGTTCATGCAAAGCAAAGTCCAGCCGTAATATGGAACCAACATGCAACTAGTGAACTTAATCAAAGACTCACAAAGCCTGAACATCCCCTATTGATATTCCAGCAAGGTAGTTTCACTAGATGGATTACTGGATTAAATGTGATCAGATGCTTTTTTTTTTTTTTTTTTTTTTTGTAGCTGTGTAAACTCAAATGCTTGAAACATTAACTTAAATTTGGGCCATTTTATAGTTCTAGAGTGGATATCTAGCAATAATTAGAATAGTCAGATCATTCATTCATTCATTTGGTTGTTCATTTATTTATTCTTTTATCTTCAGTAGCCATCTCATCTGGATGAATCTGGATCTTATCCTTGGAAAACAGGACATTACAGTCGACCTACACATTCATACACCCATCCACAATCAGGGGTAATTTAGAGTAGTTAATCCACGTATGAGCATGTTTTTGGGAGATGAGAGGAAACTGTAGAACTCAGCGGAAACCCATTCCATGCAAAACATCCAGACCATTACCCGAGATCAGAATAGATCCTGGGAACATGGAACTGTGCCATATAGCATTAAATGTTTTTTTTAATTAGACATTATTTTATGAATTACATCACACTGTGTATGTGCAAAGTACCTGTGTAATTGTGAATACCTCTGCTTCTACTTCTGTAATCTTGGTGCTTTGACCTTGTCAATTGGGTGACCAGGGTAGATCTTTAGAATGACTGGACTTTCACATAATGTAAGCATAAAGTTTAAATTGTAGTCATACAGTACTGTGCAAAAGTCTTGAGCCACCCCTCATTTCTTCATATAAAATTTTATTATTATTTAATTATGTCAAACAACCCAGTGACCCTGAATACAGGATTAAGCGGTATACAGTATATGATGAGTGAGTGAGTGAGTATGTCGAATAAATGTTTTATTCTGACCGAATACAAGATTCAAATTTGTTTTTGTAAGAATGTCAGCAGCAACCTCATTTCCCTTCTCATCTATTCCAACCACTTAGCATTCAGCATCAACAGTATACTGATTGGCCAGCCTGATCATCTGTCATCATCTGGCCCTGTTACTGGTTAAGTGAAATAGGTTTTTATTCTTGAATGGTTATTGGATGGTTTGCATGTCCTCTCCAAATATACTGGGTTTCCTCTGGGTAATCAGGTTTCCTCCCACCGTCCAAAGACTTGCAGGATAGGGTAACTGATTATACTAAATTGCCTATAGTGTGCAAGTGAGTTTGTGCTTGTGTGCCTGCAATAGATTGGCATCCCATCTGGGTCTACTCCGTCCCAAGTCCCCTGGGATAGGCTCCAGGCTTCCCATGACCCCGAACAGGATAAGCGATATAGAGAATGAATGAGTGAGAAAGTGATTCATAGGTCATTGTGAAGTCTAATAAACAATAACTATTCCTCAGAAACAGGTCGATTATGGATACAAAAATGAGAACCAAAAAGTCATTCAGGAACCCTGGAGAACTATTGCTCAAGACTTCATTAAACGATACAAGAAATTCTGGTTCTTTGGAAGCAACACCCTGCAGGACGTGCTGTTTCAAAGATTCTTTAATCTAGTCTTCTGGTCATTAGAATTCGGCTCTTGTCAAAGTCGCTCAGAGTCTTACACATGCTTATTATTCTCCTTCCAACACACTGACTTGAGAACTGACTGTCTAATACATCACATGACCAGACAGGTGGCATTGTAAAGAGAAAAACAATATTATTTACTTCACCTGCAAGTGGTTTTAAGGTCATTGATGTATATGATATATGTGTTATATGATGTGTATAATCTGCTGTTTTAAATGTTCCTTCAATAATATTTTAGAAAGGATCACAAAAAGTTTTCAGAGTATTTTTATTGGTGTGGCCTGAGAACACTGTGTCAGTAGCATTGTGAATCCCTCATTAGTGTTGTTCTGTAATGTTACAGCAGAACCATTTACATCCTGTTTCATACATTACTGAATGTCCTGATAACACTGGGTAAGCTGGCAGGGCATGGCACCGGAACAAGGCCTTCTTAGGAGCATTTCTGTGCTAAGGAGTCGATTCAACATGAGTGAATCATTTCAGCACTGGTCTGCTTCTTTCATGTGCGGCATTGAGAGGGAGTCTCGCCCTCCCCCTGGACAGTTTACAGAGCCATTTCTTTCTTTTCATTTTTTTCCCGGAAAGCACCGAAACAGTGTCAATTTAACAGAAAAGACATAGAGAGCAATTCCAGGTCAATGGCTATTCTTTTGGCCGTAACACTGCTAAATATGAGATTAGCCTTGATGCTGAAGAAACAGTTTGTAGCCTGTTTATTTACTGTTTCAACAGACAAATTGTTAATACGTACTTTAAAATCAGATCGTACTGAGCAGACTGCGATGGCGCATTATAAAACCGAGACAGGTCAATGTCGCCCTCTGGTGGCGATAAAATTACAGTCCGAAGTCCTTCCACCGAAGGGCGTGTTTTACGCGATTGCGTCACCGCAGTCGGTGTGGGCGCGCACGTCGCTGTAACCAGACCGACACGGAAGTGGCGGAGAGCGAATGTCAACAACAAAAAAAAAAGAGACGGCGAAAAGGTATGATAACTGTGTTGTCGCGCTGGACAGTGTGTATAAACCTGACCATTCATCTGTAAAGTGGTGAAAATGACTATAACCGGTGGTGCGTGTGCGTTTTTTAAAATAATAATAGCCGCCTGGAGAAAGCCAGGACGGAAAGTAAAGAGAGTGGGCAGCTGTCGGTTAGCATTAGCTTCTCTGGCTAACAAAGTCGAAGGAATGTGTGTCTCTGACTTGTTAGGACAAAATGGAAACTTTCTTATGGCGACTAGTGAGACACAGACTGTCTCTTTGCCGCACTGTAAGTGTATCTGACGAAGTATTTTTAATATTTGTTAACGTACTTCCGGTCTGTTTCACTGTTAACGTTAATGTTGGCGTCGAAACCAAACGCGAGCGTGACGTCAGTGCTGGGAAAGGAAGCAAAACGGGAAATTGTTCATGACGTGTTTTTAGTGACTGCTTCTTGTTTTTTTTTAATGCAGTTTAAATGTAAGTTCAGACAACAGGTTAGGAATCAGATCTTTTTTTCGTTTTAAATGAATACTTCTCCATGTTTCTGGGTTACAGATAAGATCAGCGCACGCGACGCTCCGTGGTTCTGACACCCTGTGCTGCAGAGAGCTGATGGATCTACTGACATCAAGTGTTTATACCACGGAGAATGATTTAGTTTGACGTTTTATTTAATATAACCTTTTAGATCTCCGTGGGAAGAACATCAACATGCATTCCCCTTACTGCCTGTGGATTTTTAGCCTTTTATTTCTGACAGGTGAGAGCATGCCTTATCCCACTAAATACACAGTACTGCTTCTGTCACGATCCTGTTCTCTACAGTAGGGGGACTGAGTGAAAATTTAAGAAAGTCCGGGGGTCAATGCAATTTTCTTTGGGCTGATGTCCGAATTTCTGTTTATGATAGAAGTTAGATCTCTATATATGCAGACATTTTAAGTCTATAAAACAATAATCAATTAAAAATTTTCATGTAATTAAAATAATATTTATTGCCAATTTTCAGTAACTACATTAAACATTTGGACAGCCTGATTTTTGATGGCCTCCTATATTTACTTGTATTTGTATTGAATACAAGGCGGCATAGTGGCTTAGTGGTTAACACTGGTGCCTTGCACGTCCAGGGTCCGGGTTTGATTCCCGCCTCTGTGTGCACCCGTGCTTGGTGGGTTTCCTCCCACAGTCCAGTGACATTCAGATTAGGCTAATTGGTGTTAATTCCCAAATAACCCGTAGTGTGTGAATGAGTGTGTGTATGTATCTGTGTGTGTCCTGTGATTGATTGGCACCCTGTCCAGGCACCCTACCCTGCCTTGTGCCCAGGAGATCTAAATAAATGTCAAAGAACTCTAGTTGCACTGTCATAGCAGGCTCTCATTTCTGGCATTTCACACGCCCTCAGCTTGGAGTGCTGCAGATACAGTTTGCTTTAATGACCCATGTTTTATTACATACAGTACAGTTTCACATTACTGCTTTTTATTAGCACCATGCTTTCAGAACATATGAGACAAACTGGATTTGAACTTCTCGCAGGAAGAATAAATATACATTTATCAGTGTTTCTAGGTGTTGTTTTTGCTTGGGACCTGTTAAAGGAAAATTCCACCCTCAGATATATTTAGTTTATTAATATATAAGTGATTGTGTTGTGTTTAGCGATTGTCATTACTTTGCCAGTCATTGACATTTTGTTTGGGGGCATTACTAGTTTAACAGGACAAAAAATTTCAATATTACACATTCAATATTTTCTAGTGATGTTTAATGTTATGAAGATCTGACCTAAAGTTAGTTACGTCAACAAACTGTGGATTCAAAGTTTCAGAATGAAGTGCATCTATATGAAGTAGTTGTGCTGAGTTAGAGCAGCTCTACTAGTTAATTATCAACAAGATAACAAGTACAATGGCATTGACAGTAGAATCAAAGTGATATTTGAAGCTGATTTATTTGAGTAGAAACTCGACCAGATTATCAGTGATAGAGATTGAAACAAACAAAACAAAAAGAAATTTGAAGATTGAAGAATTTATATTTGTAATGATTTCTATGCAAGGGATCAGATGTATCAGAGCAGATCTACAGTTGTAATGGCAGAGCTACTTTAGGCCCAGACATGGGAGTCACATCAGTCATTTTAAGCTAATGATAATTAAATATTAACTAGCTTTCATTGTTGATTGATAACTAGTGTGTGTATGTATATAGGATGGCACAGTAGCACAGTGGTTAGCACTGTGGACTCAGACCTCCAGGTACAAGCGTTTGATTCCCGCCTGATGACTGTGTCCATGGAGTTTGCATGTTCTCTCTGTGCTTAGTGGGTCTAATCCGGCTACTCTGGTTTCCTCTCACAGTCCAAAGACATGCAGATTAGGCAGGTTGGCATTTTCAGATTCCCTGTAGTGTGTGCCCTGAAATGGATTGGTACCCCATCTACGGTGTACCCTGTCTTTTGTACCCATGTCCCCTGGGATAAGCTCCAGGCTTCCCGCAATCCTGTAAAGAATATACTGTAATGTAATGTAAAAGCAGTTTTTCTTTGTCACAGCCTGTCACACTCTCATCACTACATACAGGCTTACTGATCCATTTTCTTTTTGGTGTGGGATGTAGCGAGCTTTATATCTAAAAATGTCAGTGACTGCAGGGTGTCCCAGAAGTCTGTTCATAGAGGAAATAATAAAAAAAAATGCAGCAAATGCATATATAACACCAGATGTGTTCTTGATCAATGTGACATGATACCGTGTGTGTGTGTGTTTACAAATAAATTAAATGGGATGGTTTGTATATAATGCTACATTAAATTAAAGTTAATTTAAATAAACTTAACTAAAAACAACACTTTTTAATTAACTCTTAATCTAACATCTAAGTTGATTTTCTTCTTTTCCAGTCCACTGCAGCCTGGAGCTGGCCTCCAGTTCAGGTGAGGGATAAGATTTCATTGCTGAAAGTCATAACATTTAGACATCACGTACAGTTCTTTATTTTGTAAAGTCTGTTCTGTACAACTGAGTCATATTGCTTCATATGATGACTTGTACTCCAGTAATGTTCATTGTAGTACTTAATGTATTGCAAAAACTTGTCTTTGTGTTTCTTTTCTGTAATTTATTTATTCATTGTAAAATTGACATGGACTTAAAGATTAAATTAT
Source organism: Clarias fuscus (assembly GCA_030347435.1). Taxonomy (NCBI): domain Eukaryota; kingdom Metazoa; phylum Chordata; class Actinopteri; order Siluriformes; family Clariidae; genus Clarias; species Clarias fuscus. The sequence continues at coordinate 26,776,782 of CM059205.1, forward strand.
TGATCTTGGGCTACATGCATACTTATATAGGCTGATTTATATCCCAGACAACAAGTCAGTTTTGTTGTTAAATGGGAGGAAAGATGTTAAATAAATGCTTATGGTACTGTGTAACAAAGCTATTGCTATTATGTTTGCAGCACATTGTTTGAAGTCTTCAAAAATACTACAGGCAAGACAAGGAGAAATTCACAGTTCCACCCACTCTGGCACTTCTAGCCCTGTGAACTGCAGCTGGATAATCACTTCTGCAGTAGGAGAGCGTGTGATTATCAGGTACGGTGAGATCCAGACATCTCTCATTCAAAACATCTGATGTCTTTAAACCCGGGCAATCCGATGGAACTTTTAAAAACTGATGGTAAACATTTGTTATTTTATTTTCAACCTCACAACGAGGAAGAGAAAGGGTGTAACTAATGGTAGTCTTCAGTTTGGAGCTAATTAGTCAATGCTGGGGTGACATCCCCAGGTTTTAATGCCATAAGAAAACGATTTCTACCAGAACAGACTTTAAAGAACTTATTCTGCCAGATGAAACCAGAAAACCTTTTACAATTTCTACCAAAAGTGCATCTAAAGAATCTTTTTTTTCTTGCTCTTCTGGCTAAGGCCATATATTTATATTATTTATCCAATATTCATTTATCTATTTTTTTATCTTTTAAATCCCTTACATTACATCTATATCTTTAAAATTATATTGGTTTGTATAAATTGGTTGAATGTTTAATATGTATCTGCCATGAAATAGCTTGTGAAGCTAATATGGCTTAGAAAAAATAATACAAAAAAATACATATCAGGATTATGTCAGATTACAGATTATCTCAACCAGCAACTGTCATGCTAGAAAGATGCATTTAATGTAGGTTTAATAAAAAAATACTTACTTTATCCAGTTGTTATACAAGTGTAAATACTTTTATTTCTCAGAGTAGCTCTAACTCCACATTCTTGTCTCTGTTTCCTTGTTTTTTTAATTGTTAAAAGTTTCTCAGAGGTTTTCATTAGATGTGGCTGGAGCTGGCTAAGCCTGACAACCGCTACAGGCCGTCATGAGTCAGTTTGTGGAAACGAGCTTCCCAAAGCAAAGGAGTTCTACGAGGGAAACATTACAGTGACGCACCACTTTGTCCCGCACTTCTTCTCAGTTTCAGAATTCCGCCTGTCATACATTAAAGGTAGCACGAATACCATTGTGTATTATAGTATTATTCCTTCATTAATAAAAATGAACGACAATTTCAGCAGAATGTTGTTTTATTCTGTCCAGACACTGGTCCGTGTTACCCGGGTGAGTTTGAGTGTTACAGTGAGCGCTGCCTTCCAATGTCCTGGCGCTGTAATGGCCAGGTCGAGTGCCTCGGGGACGGCGACGAGCTCGGCTCAGACGAGGAGGACTGTGACGCTGTTGAAGCCCTACCTCACCAGGAAAATGAAGCCACACCAGTCCCACCTGAAAACCCATCAAGCTCAGTTGTTACCTCTAACGTGGAGATGGGACGCAGGGCATCAGACCTCTCTGCTCCAGCTCAGGGTGGGCCCTGTGGAGGGAATCTGCAGGCCTTTTATGGTTCTTTTGTACCCCCAGTGCTGACAGGGTCTGCAATGGAGTGTGTGTGGTCGGTGGATCCACAGGACTCTCGGCCGCTTAAGCTGGAGCTGCAACAGCTGGCACTTGGGTCTAGCGATGTTCTTATCATCACTGACCAGCCTGGTGGGGGTGGCAACATTATTTTAAATGTGAGTATATTGGTGCAACGATGTGTGTAAATAAAAGTTTGAATCAGGATAATACCAGCATGCATTCATTGTTTAGTACAAAACATTCAGATAATGCATGTTAGTGAGTGTTATTGATGCACTTAATTATTACTATTGCATAAAAATGATTATTTATTGCATATAAAATAAGACATTTAGGTTATCTAGCAACCCAACGCTATAACTACAACCATATTGACTCTTATCACCAGTTTTGCATTAAATAAGTTACTAAGAAGTATCTGTTGGTTGTAGTGATAAACTTCTCTGGTATTCGTTCTGATAAGTTCAACCTGATCAATAAATTCAGTAAAATTCAAACTGAAAGAAAATTGCTACGCTCAATGGTAGTGCAAAGGCACTGTATGTCGCAAAAGTGAGTACACCCCTCACATTTCTCCAAATATTTAGTTATATCTTGTCATTGGACAACACTGCATAAATGACTCTTTGACACAATGAAAAGTAGTAGTAGTGTAAAGTAGTGTAAGTAGTAGTAGTAGTGTAAAGTAGTGTAAAATTTATTGTCCCCTTAAAATAAATAAAAATACAGCCAATAATAGCTGAACCCTTGGCAACAAAAGTGAATACACCCCTAAGTGAAAATGTGAAATGTCAATATTTTGTGTGGCCACCATCATTTTCCAGCACGGCTTAAATTCTCTTGGCGATGGAGTTCACCAGAGCTTCACAGGTTGCCACTGGAATCCTCTTCCACTCCTCCATCACAACATCACGGAGGTGGTGGACATTTGACATCTTGTGCTCCTCCACCTTCCTTTTCAGGATGCCCCACAGGTGTTCTATGGGGTTTAGGTCTGGAGACATGCTTGGCCAGTCCATCACCTTTACCCTCAGCCTCTTTAGCAAGCCAGTGGTCATCTTGGAGGTGTGTTTGGGGTCATTATCATGCTGGAACACTGCTCTGTGGCCCAGTCTCCGGAGGGAGGGGATCATGCTCTGCTTCAGTATGTCACAGTACATGTAGAATTCATGTTTCCCTCAATGAACTGTAGCTCCCTAATGGCAGCAGCACTCATGCAGCCCCAGATCATGACACTCCCACCACCATGTTTGATGGTAGGCAAGACACACTTGTCTTTGTACTCCTCACCTGGTTGCTGCCACACATGCTTGACACCATCTGAACCAAATAAGTTTATCTTGGTCTCATCAGACCACAGGACATGGTTCCAGTAATCCTGGTCCTTAGTTTGCATGCCTGCAGCAAATTGTTTGCGAGCTTTCTTGTGCATCATCTTTAGAAGAGGATTCCTTCTCGGACGACAACCATGCAGAGCAATTTAATGCAGTGTGCGGCGTACGGTCTGAGCACTGACAGGCTGACCTCCCATTCCTTCAATCTCTGCAGCAATGCTGGACGCACTCATCCGTCTGTTTTCCAAAGCCAATCTTTGGACCTGACGCTGAGATCTTCTTTGGCCAACTATGGCGAGGCCTGTTCTGAGAAGAACCTCCTCTTAAAGCGCTGGATGGTCTTGGCCACTGTGCTGCAGCACAGTTTTGGCTATCTTCTTATAGCCTAGTCCATCTTTAGCACTATTCGGACGGGACTAGTTTTACTGGGGGATGTTAGAGAAATTTCTGTTTCACAGAGGTACTTTGTGATTTTTATCCCGTCCTAATCTGCCATGTCTGTCTTTTTCTCACACAACCTCTGTAAAAATTCCAGAGCAAATTACCTACTGTTTTTCAGCAAGCTCGGCGGTCCTCTGAGAAATCTAATCACGTCCGTATGCGAATGTCTGTGTTTGCCGAAAATGTTTTTTTCCGAAACACGTTTTCTTGTGTGTTTTGGTCAACGTGAATTACTGTACAATCTCTAGCGCGCCGGTATTCGAGTTTTTGCTTTCTACACTCCAATAGAAATCCTCATCCTCAACACGTGGTCTTGCGCAATGCCCACATGTAAAACACAGACACGCCTACCTCTGTAATAATCACGGAGATGTTAGTCCCGTCTGAATCCATACATGAAATGATAGACGTCGGATGAAAAAAATTCAAACTCGAACGTCCCCCAGTAAAACTAGTCCCGTCCGAATAGTGCTTTTATGTAAAGCAACAATTTGTTTTTTCAGGTCTTCTGAGAGTTGTTTGCCATGAGGTGCCATGTTGAACTTTCAGTGGCTAGGTTGAGAGAGTGGAAGAGCTTTTATACCAAATTTAACTCACCTGCTATCTGGTGACACCTGAGACAGTGTAACACTAATGAGTCACATGACAAAGGGGAAGGAAAATGACTAATTGTGCTCAATTTGTACATTTTCACTTAGGGGTGTACTCACTTTTGTTGCCAGGAGTTCAGCTATTATTGGCTGTATTTTCAGTTATTTTGAGGGGACAATAAATTTACACTGCTATACAAACTTTACACTGACTACTTTTCATTATGTCAAAGAGTCATTTATGCAGTGTTGTCCTATGAAAAGATATAACTAAATATTTGCAGAGATGTGCGGAGTGTACTCACTTTTGTGACATACTGTAGATCTGTACATCATTTGCACTCTTGAATTGAAGTACACTAAACATAATTTAGACATTATTTCCCTAAACACATAACACAGGATGTCCAAAAAGTCAGGAAACAATGGGAGGATGTCAGTAAATATGTCAGTCTGAAATATTTTCAGCAAGATGTGATACAGCAGCTGAGATTAAATGTGTAGTGTGTAAGGCTGGAGATGAAAAGCACATGCTGTGAATAATTAATTCAGTATACAGTACCTCAGCATACAAGTTTAATCCCTTCTGTAGGCAAGTCCTTAAAGCGATAATTCGTTTACAAATTACAATGTAAATGACCAATTTCCAATACTATAATCATATATATATATATATATATATATATATATATGAAAAGACATGCATGAAGTAAAATATTAAGTAAATAGACAATAAATCTCACTTAGCCTTAATTCCCTGACATCAGCCTTTTTAAAAACGAAAATTAAAGTGGCTACCTTTTTTCCTGCCACTGTCCTTGCTAACCTTCTTGGGAAAAGCGGTGCTATGTCTTCAATAAAATCTAGCAAAAAATGCAAAAAACCCACAGAAAAGTATGTAAACTCACTTCGCTTAGGTTTCCACTGATGCAAACAAGTTTGGAACGGCTCTCTTGCAAACACGCAACCTAGCCGGTGTTAAGTTTGGCTCAGGAAAGTTGAAGTTTTGTTAGGTGGGGTGTTTGTATGCCGAGGTATGTAGTTTTCTTCTCATTGGTTCCTGACATTTCAGACACCTTGTTTAGTAAATAAAGAACAAAATCAGTTACTCGCGATACATATATGCATTTAGCATCTTTAGGTAATTTCAGCTGCCCTGTGATTCAGTCAAAGCATGTTCCTTGGCTTTCCTCTCCCAGATTGGTAGTTGTTTTGAGATATGAGAGACTAGTGCAGGGAAAAGAGCTGTGACAAATATATATATTTTTTATTTAAGGTGTTTTCGAACAACATTATTTCTTTTGTTTTATTACAGGTAACCTCTGCATCCAATTACAAAACAGTGGAGGTGGAGTCCCCTACTGGTCTGCTGTCACTAACTTACCGTGTACAGGAAGCCTCTGATGGGCGAGGCTTTAATGCCACATACCGCATCGCTGACTACTGTCTTCCCTGGGAAGGTCTCTGTAAGGGCTCAGACGGGGGCTGTTACACGTCGAAGCAGCGCTGTGATGGCCACTGGGACTGTGCAGAGACGGGCCTGGACGAGGACGGTTGTGGCGGATGCCCGGCTGGGTACTTCCCCTGTGGGACACTAGCACTCCAGAGAACGCCGCACAGCCGGCCTGCCTGTTATTCCATCAAAGAGAGGTGCAACTACCAGCTGAATTGCGCTGACGGGAGTGACGAGCGAGAGTGTAAAGTGTGTCAGCCAGGCACATTCCATTGTGACAGTGACAGGTGTGTGTGTGAGCAACTGGTTTAGTGACTTTTACTTGACTTTTTTGATGACTATAAATTATTCACTTAAACTGTGAATGTAGAAGCAGATTTATATTTACGAGATAAGACATACAACTTACAGAAATGCATCCTCAAGCAACATATCTTCACTCCAGTATATAGATCAAAGCATATTCACAGGCTCAATTTTTTTTTTAAAGGAGTCAGTACAAATAATTCTTCCTGGCAACTCCTACCACTATTGGCTACATTCTTGTGCCCTAATTGATCTGTGGTACATACCAGCATTTACTACACCTTCACTAAACCCATTGTTGTTCGATCAGAATAAAAACATGCAAAACATATTTTTTAAATGTGGCACAGAACATAAGGAACAAAGTTAGAGGGTGGGTTAATTTTTAATGGATTCTAGGATTTTTCTGGCTCATCAGAGGTATAAAAAATTATAAAAAAAAAGTATGAAAAATTATGTTATGTTATGTTATATTATAAAATGCATGTAACAACAAGGAGAAAATAGAGTTGAAACATGTTAATTAAAAATGTATTCACTTTTCAGGCCTGAAGGCTGCGATATGATTTGACATCCTGTTATACGCTTTGGTGCAGTAGAGGTGTGTTTGTGTACGAGTCTAATATTCCGTCCCTGTGGTGCTGCAGGTGTGTGTTTGAGAGCTGGCGCTGTGATGGACAAGTCGACTGTAAGGATGGCACTGATGAATTAAACTGCACCATAACTCTGCCTCGAAAAGTCATCACCGCGGCAACTGTGGGCAGCCTGGTTTGTGGTCTGCTGCTGGTCATCGCAATGGGCTGCACCTGCAAACTATACTCACTTCGGACAAGAGAACACAGGTGAACCTAACTTTCAAGTAGCCTTATATTCTCTTTATTGTTTTTCATATAAAATCTGTTTTAGATTATTTTATGGTAATTGTGTATGCAACAGTTAAATGCTAGTTATAGAGAGAAAATGTAGAGAGACTTTTGTAACTCTTGTAATACATTGTAACCTCTGTGTCTGCATGGTTGTTTTGTTCTGCTGTAGCTTGTTTGCCCCAATCACCCGTCAAGAGGCAGAATTTATCCAGCAACAAGCTCCGCCCTCCTATGGTCAGCTGATCGCTCAGGGAATTATTCCTCCTGTAGAGGATTTCCCAACCGAGAACCCCAATGAGGTATGATTAAAAAAATAAGGGAAGAAATATTCTCGAAAAATACATTTCCAGTTTGTGGGGAATGCAACTAGTCAATGAGGAAATTATATAATAAATCTCTTAAATTAAATGTTTTATATGTTTCTGTTTTTTTTTTTTAATTGTTGTTGATGTAATTTTTTTTTCTTCTCCCGTCTTTCAGCCCACGTCCCTTTCTCTGAGAGGACTGCTTCAGATCCTCAGACAGGACAACATCTCGTCCCCACGCCGGAGACGCAGGCCGCGGATTGTCCGGCGGGCAATTCGACGCTTGCGCAGGTGGGGTCTAATTTCCAGACCAACCTCTAGATCTACCCAGACCACGAGCTCCCCCACAGAACAGACAGAAACTGGCACTACAGGCCAGGAGCCCAGACAGTCCGGCCCTACCGGCTCAGCGGTGCCCAGGGAAACTGGTGACCAGCCACTGCCACAAAAAGTGGCACTGTCTCAACAAACAGAGCAAGAACAACAAGCAGACGCAACACTTCCTCTTTCTCCTTCTCCCCCTCCAGCTCCTCCTACATCACATCCCACAACCCCACTCTCTGTCCAGCCAGCTGATGCTCCAGAAACACGTCAGACCCCATCTGTCACTGTTGCCCCCAGCAGCCCTTCACTGGCCTCTCTCTTCCATTCCCTGGGGCTGAGCATCTCTCGTTTCAGACCTTCGTCTTCCCCTACTGCACTTCCGCTCTCATCTTCCCCTTCTTTTTCTTCCTCTTCCTCAGAAGATGAAGTGCTACTGATCCCTCTTTCCGATGACACAACCTCTGAGGATGACGTGCCCATGCTGACTTAAAATGGACTGCACTCGCTTTCACTTTTCTTATCTTTTACCACATTCTCCCTGTTTTTCCACCTCTAAATGATCTCAGCATGTAAGCGGCATCATGTCTGCAGTCTGTGCTGGCAAGGTGCCTTATTTTACATGAATAGGTTCATTTTTCCCGATTTAAATGTATCAAGTATTGGATGATTGTGTTGGAGTTCAGTCGCTGTGCTTGTTAGATGTGCACTTGTGATGGAAGAAAAATGTTGCACAAAAAAATTCTTCCACAGCCTCTCCTAAACGAGTGTGTTTTCATGCACAATCTGATGTCATCTCATTTCAGCATTTTCATGTGGTTGAACAGCACCTGTGCATGTGTGGAAATGATTAGATTAAGGAACTTAAGCATGCACTTGACTTAAAATTGAGATGGTTCAATTGTCGAGGACAGACGGCATTATGTGAAATTAGCAATGTTTAAAATCATGTTTTTAAAAGCAAACTTTAAAATATTTGCTGGTTAATGGAACAAATATTTTCACTACTTTAGCCGCGATTCTAAAATAGATACCATAATTTAGTGAATCTTGCCGACACAGATTATCATATGGCTTAGAACAAGCAAATCATTCTTTTTGTTGTTAAGGATGCTCCGATTTATCGGTTATACCTCAGTATCGACTGATATTTGCCTTGTTAACTGCCCCTGGCCTTTCGGTAAATAAGTTAACTTTCACTTATGGCAGTGGGCGATGTTTTCCTGTTTGCATCAGTTCAATGTGGGGCTGGTTTTGTTTTGTATTGGTTAACTGTAGTCTGACTGGGACAACAGTAGCCTACCCAGCTACAGCTTATAGAATGTTCCAATAGATGACATTATAATAGCACCCAAACTTGCCCTTTTGCCACAATCTTCTAATGCAGACTGGTGTATCTTTATTCTGCCAAAATAAAACATTGTCCCCATGAGCGCTGTTTATTACAGAGGGGAAAGTTCAGCATGGAGGTTAATTAGTGCAGAACTCGAGCACTCTTCTAACCTTCAAGTCTAGTTTACCATTAAAAAGAAGTGCTATCTTGTGGTGATATTTGGAATTACAGCATTTCTTTTGTTATAAGAAGCAACAAAAAACAAACCAAAAGCATTGGTATCAACCATATTATAATTTTGAACATCGGTATCGGCCCAGAATTTCACAATCGGTGCATCCTTAGTTGCAATGATCTCTTTCTTTCTTTCTTTTTTAAAAAGGTAATTGAAATGTTCTGCCCTGGGTGTTACTCTTGGCAAAATTCACATCATCATGCTACAAATATCCAGGCTATTCTCTTATGGTTTATTTTTTTACAATTAGTTAACATCTGTATGTATTTATATATATCTCTGTGTGTGTGTGGTGTATGTGTGTCTTTTACTGCTATACACCTGGCTGTGTGTATTCTTTAGAAGTGCCTTTGATAGAGCTTCCTATAGATCACTAGACATTATGTGACTGTATGTACTTGCACATGAAGGTCAAACACACACATGCAAAAGTTTACACCTCAGTTTGATATTAAAATCACCCAGGCCATGTTTAGGCTATTGCATGGCAGAAACGTGTATATGTGTGTTTGTGTGAATGTAGTCACTCAGTTGAGACAATCCTTCTTGGTGCCCGAGGCAGGTTTGTTTTTTTTGCACCACCAACCTGAATTACTTCATGTTACTTTAATGACAATTAAACATTTCTTCTAATTTCAGCTTCAGTAAAGAGTGAAAGAAACACGAGTGCCATAACTATAATCTTCTTTTGCACTTGCTCTTATGAATTCCTTCTTTTCGACATGTTGATATTGTTTTTATTACTGAATGTATTGAAGCGGCTAGCCGTGTAACACGTTTCTCGCTAGTGGTGATTGCAATAGAAATTTTGTGGTTTAAAATGAAAAGAGAAAGAAAATACTTTCTTAAGATGCGTTTCATTGTATATATGCTGAAAGTTCTACAGAAACCACAATGAATAAATCATTTGCACTTTTATTCTATGGGTTTTGTCATTCTTATTGTGTTCAGTGAATTTGGTTTATAGCTCTTGTGTTTTATGATATAATTGGAGATTTTCAGTAAAGGAAGCAATCTGAGGTTAGTTCCAGTGAAACTAGTCATGATGTGCTATAATGGGTTATTACCACATCAAAGCCTCTATTGTCCTTGTCCTTTCAATCAGCTTGTTGTTTCTTACCCCTTGCTTGAGAACATTGGTCATGTAGACAAAGGAAACAACATTAAGGAGAGAGAGAGAGAGAGAGAGGATACAAGAGGAGTGAAAACACATTATGGAGCTTCCACTGATTTCGAGCAATCTGATGCAGGTCAGCTCTATCTGTTTTTATTGGTTTCAAATTACTTATCAAAGATTTATTAGGGTTATGGGCTTATTTTTTTACATGGAGTATCTGGTATGAGAATGAAACAATAAGGAAATCTGAGGTGTATATAGTGGTGGGTACAAAGGTTAACAGGAGTAGTGTGTAATATCTTTGGTCTATGTGAAAGGAAAGCAGAGCTAAGCTCCAGTGCTACAGTTTAATTTATGTATAAATCATAGCATGGGATAAATGTAATAATAATAATGATATATTTTCTTTATGTTTTGAAAAAAAGTAATGGGAAAAAATTATTTAATTGTGACATTGCAAAAAAAAAAGAAGAAAAAAAATCAGTAAAATATTCAAATTCAAGTCAAATGATAAGTGTTGGCTATATATTCTTGATTTTTTATTACTTTTCCTCTTTCACTGAAAGTAGTTATAAGCTTTTTGATAGCATTAATTGCATAAATGACAAAGAGCTACCTGGCTATGACTGTAGTTAGTTTATTAAGTAAGTGATAGGGCAAGGTCTGATAGAACTTATTTTAATCACATTTTTATGTTTCCATTGCTTTTTATTATTGATTTAAATATTTTCCCCATTGTGATTTTTTCCCCTTTATTATTATAATTTTTTTTTTTATAGATTTGATGGCATTATGCATTAACTGGGATGTGCAACCTGAATGATCAATATAAGGAATATAATTCCATGAATTCCTTGAATTGAATATAAATCTTCAATTTTCCCCACATTACACAAAGCTTCCTGATGATGGCATTTACAAACCCTCTTCTTCTGTTGCTGTTGATGCCACACATTTTGGGAAAGTGCATCTTTGATGAGGTGCAAAGTTCAATCCGTGTTCTGTCTCCTCCAAGCTCTTTTAAATGGGCCTTCAAAGAAGATGATGCAAAGCATGAGGTGTCTCTTAATAAACAAGAAGATTGGCTGACACATGTTCAGATCCAGGACCATCAGAACGCCTTATCACAAGATTTTCCACATGAAAGATCTAAAAGGAGGATCAGGGATGGGACTGAAGTAATTAATACATTACAACCAATTAGGATTAAGACATGGACTCCTAGAGAAAGTGCTGTTCTCCCACAGTGGGAAAGAGAGAGACTGGATGCAGCGGTTAGTGATGCAATCAGCACAGTGTCCAAACTACTTGCAGGTATTTGTATTGGTATTGGGAGTCACCCAGCCATGGCAACTTTTGTCTGAGGTTTTCTTTTTTTTATTTTGCACTCAAGTAATAGAAGCTTATATGTTCATAGTTAGTTTCAATTCAATCACAACACATTCATAATAAAATGTGTAGATATATCTAAAAATGCGAATTATTTTGGATTTAGGATATCTGCTGCTAGCTATATGTAGATGTGCAAAATGTTTTAATATATATTTGGATTAAAAACCACATGCATTGATCAGTCATAACATTATGACTACCTGCCACATATTGAGTGTCCGTCAATCCATCTAGTACCCTCTGTAGTCCCACTAGGGGCCATGCAGACCAATGATGACCACTGTATTTATTCCCATTTTAACGCCCGTGGTAGGACCACCAGTAGTGAGTATGTCAGCGCCTCCAAAACAGCCTGAACCTGTTAATGTATGGACTCCATATGACCTCTGAGGGGGTGCTGTGGTTACTGGCACCAAGCCATCAGTAGCAGATCCTTTAAGTCCTGTAAATTGCGAGGTGGAGTCTTTATGGATTGGATTTGTTCTTCAAGCACATTCCACGCTCTAATTCAAATCTATAGAATTTGTAGGCCAACACATCAAAGTCATCTTTGCCTTCATTGCCATTACTTGCCTTCATTCCATAGTGCATCCTTGTGCAATCCCTTTATCAGGTAAGCGAGACACAAGCACCTGGCCTGCTACATGATGTAACTCTGTGGCTACACAGCCCCATTCGCAACACACTGATGTGCTGTGTGTTTTGTTTGCTGACACCTTTCTGTCAGAACCAGCATTAAATTTTTTCAGCAATTTCAGTCTTTCTGTCTGTTCTGAGGTAGAGCTCTTCTATTGGATCAGACTACAGAGGCCAGCATTCCCTCCCCACGTGCATCAGTGAGCTTTAGCTGCCCATGTCCCCGTCACCACTTTACTCATCTTCCTTTTCTGTGAGATTTTTTTTTAGTTTCTGGCTGCTGCAGACCAGAAACATCCCACTAGAGCTGCAATTTTGTATTAGCTTTGACCCAGTCATCAAGCCATCACAATTTGGCCTTGTCAAAATCACTCAGATCTTTATGCTTGCCCATATTTTTCTGCTGCCAACTCATTAACGTCTGGGATGTTCACTTGGTGTCTATGTCCCACACACTCCCAGGTACCATTGTAGCGAGATAATAAAAGCTACATCTCAGTTGTCATGATATTATGGCTGATTGGTGTACCAGCTTAAGATAATGAATACCTCAACTTTTAAGAGTTAAGAATTTTTTAAAGAATTATTTTAAGAATTTAATTCATTACTTAATTTTCTTTTACTTTTAAAATGTGTATTGGTTTATCTCCAGTATGGAGGGTTAGCAGCACGCTGCTGCTGCAGAGAGATATCAATAAGTATTGCCGCTTCATCTGGAGGAACAGCAGCGCTGCCAACTTCAACAAGTCAGTTTCTTCTCTGCTATACTGGCTTTGCTATGTAAATTTAAATTGCATGCTATATTTAAACCACATCCTCATTTTTAAAAGTTATAATTAGTCAGTGTACTGTATTACAGGTGTGGCAGAGTCAATGATAACTACCGGGCTGAGAGCTGTCTGGGTGTGACTGTAAGTCAGCAGTTTTCTACATACTGTACTACATTTTGCTCATATAACCTGTATACTCACTCCTTGTTGACTGATAGATCCCTGATGACCACCTGAGAGGCTGTGCTGTTTACCCTCATCCTGACCAGCCAGATTTGAAAGTGATAAAACAAGATGGCGCAGGATTTCCTGACACAGATGTCGTACTTTATGTGACAGCTCAAAGCATTGACAAATGCAGAGCTGATGTGAGTAGTGGTGACGTTTTATATTGGTTTAAGGCCCGGGTTAATCTTTTTGTGTGAGTTAATTATGGTTTATTTCATTGATATAAAAGTACTCACCCATTAGGTTACTCAGCACGTATCATTATAAGTTTATCATTATATTCTGAAACAATGTAGCTCATTCGAAATGCTTAGGAAAGGCAGGTCTACTAGTGATGGGAAGTTTGAATCATTTTAGTGACTCGGTTCTTTGAATGTCGTTCAACAAAATGAACGAATCTTTTTTGAGTCATTTAGTTCATTTCATTCTTTTGACCAGAAATAAAATAAAATGTTACATTTTCAATAAACAGACCCCCAACACGTCTACATACGCAAATGTTGGCTATAGTTCCAGTAATTAAATATTACAATGCAGCTAAGGACATATTATTATAAACAGAATGTGCAGCTCACCATCATATCTTCTAGTCTGAGTCGTTCGTTCTTTTGAATCTATTGCTCTTCGCAGCGCCTATGGGAGTCACGTGACAAAAGAACGAACGACTCGAGACTTGGAAGACTCATTGAAGAGAACCGTTCAATTCTGTTTCCTGTGTACTGCACTGCATAGCGTCTATGGGAGTCACGTGACAAAAGAACGAACGACTCGAAAGATTCGTTGAGCACCGTTTAATTCAGTTTCCTGTACATAACCTACGGAGGGTTTGCGATGATTTGCGCATGCGCGCCCAGTAGAAAACGAATCATTCTCTGAGACTATTCGTTCTTCTGAGTCACGTTAAAGACTCGTTCAAAAACAACGAATCGTTCATGAACGACCCATCACTAACGTCTGCTGTTAATCAAGCAATTACTGGTTACACAGTGGAAGGAGATAATTTTCACATTCTCTTATTGTCACTAAAATCTGAGAAGATTATTGAGAAGATTAAGGGTTATGGGGCTGAAAGAGGGGGAGAAGTGGAGAGCCCAGAGATAGACAAGAGCCCTGTGTCTTAAAACTAACTAATGAGTCAATATTTATTTTATATTATCATTATTTTACATATTACATATATATGTACACTATATGATATAAATGTCAATTTAAATATTGCATATGTTAGCCATGAAGTAAACATTCAGTTCTCAAAGTCTGTGTGCTAAAAGCAGGAAAAATAAGATCTATGGGAAAAATAAGGATCTGAGAGCTTTAGCAACGGCTATGTTGTGATGACTAAAAAACCTGGGAGAGAGCATCTCGAAAGTGACAGGTCTTCTAGAGTGTTGCTGCTATGTAGTGGTTAGTACCTACCAGAAGTATTCCAAAGGAGGTGAAACTGCATCAGGATCATGGGCGTACTAAGCTCATTGATGAGCAGCGAAGGCTAGCCTATCTGGTCTGATCCTGTAGGTGAGCTACTGTAGCACAAGTTCTTGAAGAAGTGTCTGGCTGTGGAAAAAATGGTCACATCTTTGTGGACAGGGCTGCATAGCTGCAGACAGTCAGGATGGCCATGTTGACACTTGTCCACTACTGAAAGCTCATACAATGGGCATGTGATCATGCTTTCTTTTGCATCATGTGTATGGTTGGGTGCGTGTGCATCACTGGTCAAGACATGGCTCCAGAATGGACTAAGGGAAGAATGCATGTTGGTGAAGACAGTGTGACGATCTGGGCAATGTTCTGCTGAAAATCCCAGGGTTCTGGCATTCATGTGGATATTTGAAACATAATACCTACCAAAATTCGTTGCAGCCAAGTATGCCCTGATGGCAGTGGCCTCTTTCATCCTTTTTCTGGGTACTATCCCCTGCTATACTGGGAAATCATTTAGGAATTGTTTGAGGACATAACAAAGAGTTTAAGGTGTTGACTTGGCCTCCAAATTCCCAGATCTCAGTCTGATCAGGCATCTGTGGCATGTGTTGGCCTAACAAGTTTGATCCACGGAGGCTCCACCTTATAAGAATTAAAGGATCTGCTGATAACACCTTTGGTGATAGACACCACGGCACACCTTCAGAGGTCTTTTGGAGTTTACATCTTGAAGGTTTAGAGTTGGTTTGGTGACACAAGAGGGATCTACATAATATCAAGAAATGTTATTGTCATGGCTGATCATCAAAATAGTGTAATTTCTTTATGCTTGTGATGTTTTAAACTTCCTGTTGAGGGGAAATCTAGTGAGGACACTAAATGGTTGCAAAAAGTACAATGATTAATAAATAATTAATATAGAATGAATAAAAATGATATATTTGTCATGGGCAAATTTGGTAACATGAGTTCTGATGATGTTAAGGTGTTATTTCCTCTTAGTCCAGTGTGCTGGCGTATTCAGCTCATTGTCAGAGTGACCCAGAGGGACGGCCATTGGCTGGGGTTATGGTCATCTGCAGAGAGCCACTCAGCAGTGAAGGATTCAGTCATGAACATATGGTGCAGGTATCTGCATATGAAAATGTGTGTTGCATAAATGAATAGTAAAATTAGTAGAAAAAAATAATAATTTGTGTTTGATGTTTTGTGTTACACTCTCTGACAGACTGTGATCCATGAGATGTTGCACGTGCTGGGTTTCAGTAAAGAACTTTTCAGCAAGTGGACAGATCGTTCCCTCTCCTCCCAGAGTATTTAGTTTTTTTGTAATATTGATTATAAGCTGTATATAACTATAAACATATTTAGTATAATTTATAAAAAATATTTTACTGTTTTACTGTATACAGTAGAGAATACTGTGGGTAGCAATAATAATATGTTGGTGTCATGTAGGGGGCATGGACTCCTCTCATGGTCAGATGATTTACAGTGATGAGTTTGGACAGATGAGGCTCTACAGTCCTAATGTGAATAAGGCTCTACACATACACCTTAACACTTCACACACTGACCTGGGAGCTCCACTAGAAAATCAGGTATATGTACTTACATATGATTTAAGCTAAAATATTGAATATGGCATAATACCTCATGTTTGTAAGATCGTTCTCTCTCGCTTGCTCTCTTTCTCTCTTCCTCTCTCACTCTTTCTTCCTATTTCAGGATGCTGATTCTCGTGGTTTCTCCTCACACTGGGAGGCTAGAGTTCTGCAGGGTTCCATTATGACAGCCATGTTACCAGAACCGGCTCTGGTGCATATCGATGCAATCACCCTCTCTGCCCTCCAGGACACAGGGTGGTATGCAGTCAGTCACAGCCATGGCCAGGACTTACTTTGGGGAGAGAGTAAGAAAGGCTCAGTATCTACTATGGGGATAGGGAAGAGCTCACAAGAATAGATAATATAATGTGTATATTATCTATTCTTGTGTTTTTAAGAAGTAAGAAGGAATTTTTCAGTCAAAGTTCAAATTCAAATTTTATTTGTCACATACACTGTAATATGAAATGAAATGCTTATATGACTGCTGATGACCTAAAAAAAAAAGAAAAAGAAAAGTTTCATTATGAAGTAAAATATTTTTTACAAATTAGAACTATAGAAAAATATGGAACAAAACATTCACAGTAAAAATACTT
Organism: Clarias fuscus; assembly: GCA_030347435.1. Classification (NCBI taxonomy): domain Eukaryota; kingdom Metazoa; phylum Chordata; class Actinopteri; order Siluriformes; family Clariidae; genus Clarias; species Clarias fuscus. Next base: position 26,793,331 of record CM059205.1, read on the forward strand.
TTTAAATATTTAAACATTAACCATTATGTACAAATAATAATAATAATTGTGTGTTATGAGCAACGTGGTGGGTAGTGAGATTGTTTGTGAGAAATCTGTTCAGAGTGTCCTCTGTGGTGTTGTGATTGAGAGACTCTATCGCCCGTGGGAAGAAGTTCCTCCTCAGTCTCTCTATGTTGGCCTTCAGGAAGCGGAAGAGCTTTCATGACCGCAGCTGAGAGAACAGTCCATTGTTGGTGTCCTTCACAATCTTCCTGGCCCTGGTCCAGCACCGCTTGTTGTATATTAAGTGCAGATCAGGGAGCTCGGTGCGGATGATGTGCTCAGCTGATCATACCACCTTCTTTAGACCTCGTCTGTCCTGCATGGTGCTGTTCCCGAACCAGGTTGTGATGTTTCCCATCAGAATGCGCTCTGTGGTGCAAGAGTAGAAGTTCCTAATTCCTGGAGGGAATTATAGTGTTAAACGCTGAGCTGTAGCCAACGAGAGCATTTTAACATAATTCCCCTTTTTTGTGAGTGACAGATGTATGAAGGATCTCAGATGGGTGAGAACAAATTAGTGAAATCACCAGTTTTGTGCACAGGAAGCATTATAATACATGACATGTGTTGTCCCAATACGTTTGGCAACCAATGGATATAGCAACCACATCCCAATTATTATTATTATTATTATTATTATTATTATTATTAATAATAATAATAATTCAGCTAGTCAACTAGAAAGAACATAATGGTGAAACATCTGGAAGAACATAGCTGACCATCTGGCAGATCACAGAAGACAGCTGCCTCTGACTGTAAAATATATACTAAACTAAAAACATTTTTAATATTTTTAACATTTTTAATATCATGCACGGGAATAGTGTTAAAAGTGTCTATCAAATGTGCATTTAGCTGTCCTGTGATGATTTATGGTGACTTAAAGTCTCAGGGGGCAATTAACTAACAGTAAGAACTGCTGACATCAAATTCAGAATAATAAAAAATTGTGATGTTAAAATCTTTATGTTTTGCTTGGTTTGTAGATGAAGGTGCTTTATTTGGATCTGTTTCCACCTGTACAAGAGCCTCATCCTTCTTCTGTACTGGCAGGTACTGTAGAGATTCCTGATGGGATTCTACTAAAGCTGGGTACTATAGTCTTACACACATGCAGTATGTAATGTATGGACTTTTAATAACTGTTTTGTTCTCTCAGTGGATTTGGCTGCCATTATCTTCACCTCCACAAGGGGGTGTGCGAGAGTGATCTGTATCTGGAGGGCTGTCGAATTTACAAACCTTTAGCCAATGGTGTAAGTCTTCCAAACCCCACTGTCCTTGTTATTATTTTAAACTCTGCTTACTTTTATACTTGACTCATGTTCTGTTATTTTTTTGTTCCTTTACAAAAGAGTGAATGTTGGAAAGAGGAGAATGAGACAGGTAGTGGATCAGAGATGTGGAGCGGAGAAATCTTTCTCTCAGACAGCCGCTGTTTTCTGTCAAATATTATCAAAGAGGTATAGACGCATAAAGTCCTTTGTGAAAATTTTTTTGTAAAAGGCTTTATTAAGCTTATTTGTGTTTAACACTGAAAATTAACATATAAAATGTTATGTTATATTATTATTGTGTTACTTTTGTAGGATCGTTCCGCCTTAAACACTTCTCTGTCCGGCCGATGTTACAGACACAGGTGCACTGGAAGGAACAAGTACCAGATTAAAGTGAGGGGATCTGATTGGCTGAACTGCCCACCTGGGAGGAGCATCAAGGTGTATAAAAATGGCAAGCAATAAAAGTAACCCTGATATGGTTAGATTACACATTTAGAAAAAATATTTTAAAAAAAGTTCTGTCCGTTGTTGATGACAATGTCTGTAACTCTGGTACATTAATTTGTAAGTATTTTCTGTCTTAAGGTATTTGGATATCGTGGTGTAGTGTTCTGCCCTGACAAACGACTGTGTCATTACCAGGATATAACTCCACCCACTTCACTGCCCAAGCCCCTCCCCACAATTCTGCATTTTACTACTTCTCAATCTAGGTGAGTACTATGCAACACCCCTCCACAACACACACACACACACACACACACACACACACACACACACACACACACACACACACACACACACACACACACACACAAATTTAAGTACTAGAAATAAAATTAAATAAATATTTAACTTGTAATTATTTATTATCTGCAGGGATCAATTTCTGACAGAAAAGCCCACAACTGGCCTCAGGTTTGACTTTGCTCCTTCCTTCTCAGAGACAGGTGTAATGACAACAATGGGTGTCATTGCTGTGCTATTTTCCTTGGGCTCGCTCATGATAATCCACAGGAAGTGCTACCCATCCAGGCACCGAGTGCATGCCCTCTTACCTTACACACTTCACGTATAGGCCATTGTTAGGACATGGTTTTCTGTTGACCCTATTAAACCTTTCAATGCATTCAATCATTCCAGCCCTTAAAGTACAGTATATTTTGCTAAGCCACACAGTGATGTGAAAAACTCATTGCCAGTTATCACAAATGCTTGATTTTAGCTTGTAGTTGTTTCCGCCAAGGGTGGCACAAGCAGTTATTAGGTTTAGGGGAAATTACTTTTTCACATAGGGCCAGACAGGTTTGGACAACTTTTTTGCCTTAATAACTGAAATGATAATTTCAAAGACTTTTAAAAATGTTATATTTATGTGGGTTATCTTTGTGTAATATTTTAATTTGTTTAATGATTTGAATTATTAAAGTGTGACAAATATGCAAAAAAATCAGGAAGTGGCAAATATACTTTTTCACAGCACGGTGTGCACATACATACAGTACACACAATGAAAGAGTAGATATGAGATCTGGACTCCACATCATGAAAGGAGACCAGACCCTCCTCATAATCCACAAACACCCCCACCTTCTCCACCTTCTCTCAGTGTGAGGGGGACAGAGGGATCAGCATTAGCACTGTACTGATTCCCGTTCAATTTCACAGTCCAGAACCCATTCTCTGGTTTACGTAGAATCCAATTCTTTCTGTCAATGTTCTCGCTTATTACTCCTAATGTCCAATCAGTTTTACCCCTGACCTGCACCTCATAATAAGATCTCCCAAATAAGAAACTCTGCTGTCCCAAAACAGAGAAACAATTAAATCTCTCTTTTGTAGGAGGGACATCCTGTCGTGTGAGTCCACTTCTCACTTCTTTTCCATCTTCAGAAAGGAAGAGCTGAGGATGAACTGTTTTGGGATCCAGAGTCACATTCACTGAATAAAACACAGATACACATTTCACACATCTTGAGTGTTGTAGAGTTTAAACTTTCTGTTTAATTCTATTTCGTAAATATTACTTCTATAAATCATAAAGTACATCACAGCTTCTAGACTCAGTGCTAAAAGCTAAAGCTTTTTTTAAAAGGTTTATATAGATTATATAGCAATCTAAAATTAAAAACGTTTGTTATAGACAGCCTTGTGTGAATGAGAAAAATAATTAGCCCAACTTAGTGCCCATGAAGGCACATGAGTAAGCATGAAGCTGTGTGGGGTCACTGCTCCCAGCCCAAAGTGTGTGCTTCCTGAAGGCATGTGTGAGCTCACAATGAGTCCAACTGGGGGAACAACTCTACTTAATGTAGGCAGCACACACTCAGCCCAACAGTAGGCCCATCGTGTGTTGCTCACAGTAGGCCTGTTAACGCTGTTAAAGGTGGGGAACAGTGTGGGAGTTTTTTTTGGACACAACTATACTTCCTCGCACAAGCTTTTTTAAACGTACACACACACACACACACACACACACACACACACACACACACACACACATACACACACATGGCAAATACAGTAGAGGCGAAGCTAAACATTGTAAAATTGTTCTTACCTGCAAATTTCATCATCTTATGAACATAAGAAAAATGTATTAATACTTAAATATGTTCACTACAGATCAAAAATCTAAAGAAAGAAAAAATATATAAAATCTTATAATCTGTTCTTCTTCACTGTTGATAATTTCAGGCTACTCAATTTTTGCCAATACCTAATTAAAGCCTATTTGCATCTAATTAATTTAATACACAGTTTGGGACCAAAAATTAGTCATGCTTTGTGAGGTCAATAAAATTGTGCGAAAGGCCTTCAGAATAGAATAGAACATTTTTTAACATGAATCATGATTCACTGTTGATAAATCTTTGAACTAGGAGCAGCAACACAAACCAATACACAACATTAGATGACAGAGCAAGATTTTTTCCAATTCCAACCCGCCACTAGGGGGATATTCCTATATAAAGGCTACAAGTACCAGTCAGGGAAGGTGAAGACTATCACACGTTTCCTTTAAGCCACGTGTTGCCAGGCAACTGCATCTTTTCAAACTACTCGCTCACATACTGTTGGGAACACACTGTTGGGAGGACAGCGCTATCGGATGTCCATAATTGTTTGTAGAGTCATGATAAATGTGAGTTAATTGCCTCCCATCCAACCACTCTGAGAGAGCTCGGTCAATCAACTCTCTCTCTCTCTCTAGCTCCCCAAGTACAGGGTTTGTAAAAGGACAAAAATCCATCTGGAAAATAGCCCTGATTCAATAAAGCTCAAATCAATAAAACTCTCGACTTAAATGTAAGCAAACAACCAAAGCACCCTTAATATTTTTAGTCTCATCATATTTTTCTCACCTTATATTTTATAATTAAAATTTTTTTATAGTACAACTGAGGCAGACAATTAAGAGGAAGTTACAAACAGGTCACCACATGTGAAATGTCAAAATGTCAAATTTTAAATGACAAGATGTTTGTTTTCTTGTTTCTGCTTTTCTTGTTTTTGTGCAAATGTTAATAATCTCATCCCTTGAGTTTAGCCATAGTTATGAGTTTTGTTTTCATTATTGAAAATGAAATCTACACAAATATGGTTCAGCAGACACAAAATCAAGCTCCTCTCATTGGCAACTTAGTCCCCAGACCTCAACCCAATTGAAAACCTTTGGGGTGAGCTGAAGAGGAGAATGCATAGGAGAGGACCCAGGGCTCTGGATGATCTAGAAAGATTGTACAAGGGAATAATCTAAGAAACCCTCTATCTGTATTCTACAATCTTGTGAATTGTTATAGGGGAGATTAAGTGCTGTCTTGGGGTTGTACAAAGTATTAACATCAGGGGTGCCAATAATTGTGGGAACACATTTGGAAGCGGTATTTTAGGGACCGTTTTCCATAGTACCCAAATAATCTCACTGGACACCCGCACAAGGTACACCCCATTTTATCCCAAGATATGTCTTATTTTTATTAAAATTTACTGTATATATATTTTTTATAAAACCACAATTTCATCCATAGCGTCTAGGTCATGCGACCCAGTGACCCCAAACTTGATTTACCAAAATGATTTACTTCAACACCTCCACAAGGTGCACCACTGTGTAACCCAATACTGTATATGTGTTAACAAGTGAACAATGGGTCTTCACTTAGCCTGAAGTGAATACTTCCCATCAGTCATTCCGCCTCGCTGCAGCTCGAAAAGGGATTTATATATTTATTGTCATTATTATAGAGAGTACTTCTGGTAATTAATCAAATAATTTATTTACAAGTTATACACATTTCAATAGTATATATTTTATAATGGTGTCAGTGTTTGTTTAAATAAATATTCCATATTTAATTTCCGTTGTGTGAACTTTCCACGGTAGCAGCAACAGGTGTGCGAGGTGCTTACATTACCATGGTAGGGCACGGAGGACAGGACATCTGAAATGGAGACGTTGTTGGGTGTTTCAAATGGTGGAATTTTGTCGAAGGGAAGTTCCCTTAACTTGACCGACATTCACTGCACACGGAACAGAGAGTAGCCTGTAAATAAAATACAGCCAAAGTCATGTAGTGTGATCTCAGGCTTAGTTATTTCTTCCTGTATCGCACACACTTCAATTTAGAAACTGCTGTTAATTAGCTGATAAGTTAAATCAGGTGTGCTGGGAGCTGAAAAAACACTCAAATGTGTACTCATTAGTATATGACATCAATTTGACATTTCTCACATTAACACATTTTTGAAGTGTTATTCCAAAAAAAAAAAAAAAAAAACTTTTCTCTTAAAAAGAAAACCTCCCATATTTTTTAAAATGAAAGTTTTATTTTAGAATCCAACATTATTTAATTGTTTTGTAATGCATTACACTGGGTGTAAACCAGTGACTGTATACATACACACTGTATGTAATTTCTCTCTTGGCAAAGGAAATGGTGGCAAATTTGTTTTTTGTTGCAGTTTTGTTTGAAGTATTTTGCAAAATTTGATATTTGTGTTTCTGACATTTTAGGCAAATCAACAAATCAATATGAATTAATCAAGTGACTCACAAACCATGCAGCTAACACTAAGTTTAACAATTTATGTTAACTGTATGACCTTTGTGCCCTGCGATGGATTGGCACCCTGTCCAGGGTGTACCCTGCCATGTGCCCCAAGTCTCCTGGGATATGCTCCAGGCCCCCCGTGACCCTGAATACAGGATTAAGCGGTATAGATGATGAGTGAGTGAGTGAGTGAGTGAGTGTATGACCTTTGTTAACACTTAGCTTGGCAAGGTTGGTTAGTGATTGCTTTTTAAAATTATCTTCATTGACAGAACAAGTGGAGGAGCACATTCAGCTGTGCAACTTACTGCAGGTGTCAGAGCTAAATGAATATCATGAAAAGTTGCTTAAGGCATGCACACACTCATACACTCCACTCACGCTAGGGGCAATTTGTAAATGCCAATTAGCATAATCTGCATGTCTTTAAACTGTAGTATGAAACTGGAGTACCTAGAGGAAACCAGCCAAGCATGAGGAGAACTTGCAGATGCTATGCACAGAGACCTGAGGTAGGAATTGAACCCAAACTGGAGGTGCAAGGCCACCGTGCTAATCACTCTGCCACTGTGCCACCCAAAATCAGCTGCAGTTCTGTATGCACCATATGTACATTAAAAAAAAAAAAAAGGATCTTGGTCAGTTTTTTCAACACTGGTGTCTGGCAGTCAATGCATATTTCTGGCGCTTAATTTTGCTGTTGGCAATGTAACCTTTTTATAAGATAAGCTTTTTAGGCTTATCTTGTGGGTTTGTAGGAAAATAGGAGTCTAGAAATGAGCAAAAGAACATTGTAAAAACATTTTTAAATTTGAAAATAGAAAGCACCCTGCTGTATGCAGTGAAAATTTATGGCTGACCTCTCAATTGCATGTGCTAGTGTAATCAGAGTTTTAAAGTGGTGTTGTATTCATAACATTGGAAAAAAAATAAGTGAATCAATCTCTCTCTCTCTCTCTCTCTTGCTTGCTCCCCCACTTCCTGAGAAGTAGTACTGTATGTGTGTGTTGCACCTAAATATTAAAAGTAGGTGAGAAAAGTAAACCATGGAGTGGGGTCAGATTTACTTTATACTTACATTTCTTCCACTTTACAATACCAGCTCACTTCAAGAATTCCAGGGTTAAATAGAAAGGTAGTGTGCTATGTAGGGTGTATATCCCTTATTCCACACACCAAGTTGTGTCCTTGAGGTTAGAGAAGGATCACGTTACTCATAAACAAAACAACACTGATGGTTCATTGGCAAATCAGAACAACTTAGAAGCAAGTAAGGAGACAAAGTGTTGGTTAAGATGATGTAACATTATCAGATGTGTTTCCTTGCTGAAAGAGCTTCCATGACTGGTTTTGACCCCCCCCCCCCCCCCCCCCACACACACACACAATCTCTCTCTCTCTCTCTCTCTCTCTCTCACACACACACACACACACACACACACACAATCTCTCTCTCTCTCTCTCTCACACACACACACACAATCTCTCTCTCTCACACACATACACACACATACACACACACACAATCTCTCTCTCTCTCTCTCTCTCTCACACACACACACACACACACAATCTCTCTCTCTCTCTCTCTCTCTCACACACACACACACAATCTCTCTCTCTCACACACATACACACACATACACACACACACACTCTCTCTCTCTCTCTCTCACACACATACACACACATACACACACACACACTCTCTCTCTCTCTCTCTCTCACACACACACACACACACACATACAATCTCTCTCTCTCTCTCTCTCACACACACACACACACAATCTCTCTCTCTCTCTCACACACACACACAAAATCTCTCACGCGCACACGCACACACACTCACACACACACCCTGTAATTCTGACTGTAAGTGCTGAAGTCAGATAATGATGGTATTATTAGTGTTGATGTAAACACACTTCATTATAGACTCTAAATGTCAAAAATAATACCTAACCACCTTTCGTCAAACTGCTTTTTGACAGTTTTATTGCCCCTTTTATGACCTTTTATGACCTTTGAATGACCTTTTCAACGTTTTATGGCCTAGAGGAATGATAAAAAAGGGGGGAGGGGGGTAGGACATCCTTATGCGTTAGACATCATTTCATTTATTTATTTATTTATTTCATTTATTTTTATTTTATTTCTTTATTTCATTTATTTCTTTATTTCATTTATTTGTTTCATTTATTTATGTATTTATTTATTCATTCATTGTAAGGATTTGTTCAGTGTGTTTTTATTTGAAAGTTATGCTTGGTGAGGGGATACATTTCAAGGTGTTTGTGTTTAACTATTAAGACCGAGATTTATTTATTACCAACAGGAGAACAGTGAAACGTTTAATCAGTGTGGTTAAAAAACGTGGATCACTTTGAATAACTGGGGACTGTTGAACTTGTTAGTTTTTCAACTTACTTAAAGAGAAGAAGAATAAGCGTTACCAGCAGAGAGTCAGAGCCCCGAGTCGCGGGCCCGGGGACTTGAAGAAGAAAAAAAATGGTCTCGATGATGCGACTAAAACGTTGTTGCGAGCATACGAGCGAACAAGTCTAAGAAAAGAATAATACGCGCGACAAAAGCCAGGTCTGCGGGTAAACGGTTTTACTGCGTGAGCTTGTCCGATGTTAAACGCGCGTAACGCACGAGCAGCGAGTTCTCGTCTGGTGCGGGATGCGCGCGGAGTTTGTTGAAAGGGGAATCAAACGGGTTTTCTCTCGGGCGTTGTGATTGGCCGGATCTGCGCGTGACGAAACCCCGCCTCCGCCTCTTCTGCTTAGTCACAAAAGGCGTTTATTTTTCAGAGTGTTCGTCTAAATCTGTTCTTTTATCCACATTTTTAGGTAGGACTGTGACTATTTAGTTTTTTTTTAAGTTCTCTAACACTAGAGCTGAGGTGACCGTGTGTGTAGTGATTAGTAATACTGGAAGAAACAAAAGCTGCTCCGTGAATTGTCAGTGCACTCTGTGCCATGATCATTTAGTCAGGAATGGCATGCTGAACTGACCCAACAGATCGGTGAAAAGTCTAGCTGCTTTTACATGTGCTTATATTTATATACGAGGACCATGTGTTAAAAACCAGGTACTATACAGTACCTATCTTGAAAAGAGTAAATTTGTTTTCTCTTTGTCATAGCAGCGTTGTAATGGCATAGGGGTGTTAGTTAACATCCATTATCAGATTAGGATGTAATAAAAGTTTAACCAGATATTTTTTCATGGAAAGATGAGGCTAATGTTTAATAGCGTTGTTTAGAAAATGCCAATTGTGTGTGTGTGTGTGTGTGTGCGCGCATGTACATGTGTGTTTATGTCCATGCACAGGGTTGTAATTAATATCTAGGTACATTCACACAGGGATAGGAAAACCTTACAGTTTTAATTTGATGTTTCACTAGAACCTAACATATAAGCTGAGTTAGCTTTCAATACTAACATACTGTATCTGAGTTAGAAGTTGATACTGTTCAATGATTAGACTTGTTTCCTCTGTCATTAAACTTACACGTATGAAAGTTCTTTTAGGTTCTGTTAGTAAATGTTGTGAGCAATAGTTTTATTTTAGAAACTTAAGAAAAGAAGAAGTTCTTCATTGTTTAAGACTTGGTTCCTCTGCCACTAAACCTTCATGTATGAGAGATCTGTTAAGCATCAAGGCTATGTGTAAGTATAATGTCGTTTTAGAAACTTTTCTAAAGACTAGAGAGTTTCTATTAAACTCTTCTAACACATCTTAAGCGACAGTTTTCATTCTGAATGGTTTTGTCTTTGATTACATTATTGCTTCACGTATGACTACCAGAAATATTTTTTTCATAAAAACAAACGATGTATCTGACAGAGAAAAAAAAAGCTGATATATTTTATGGTTTAGTCTTGTTTTCATGTATATGTGTCTGTCTACATATGTGTATGATTGTGGGGATGTAACAAGAGGGTGGATTTTAAAAAAAACAATGCACAATAAAGTGATAAACTTTTGTTACAAACCTAAGTTAAAGTCAACGCTCTTCATGGTTTTGTACCGTTCCGCTATGTCTTTATTTTTGAAAGTTCGGGCAACTAAATTTGAATATTAAATATTTATACGCGTGGCAATTTTGACTACACAGTCTTCTTCGTAAACATTTAGCAACATACTTTATTTGAGGGAATTGATTTTTTTTTTTCATGTTTCCTCTGTCACTAATGCATGGACGTTCTGTCAGGGGTCATAGGGGTGAATAGAAGATAAGGGTTTAGGAGTATTTACTACAAGTGAGTGTCCTTCTGCCTGATGTAGTAAAAGCTTGGCCAGACAACTATGCGTTCAAAGGAGATGCTAAACTTCTGTTAGAAACCTTTCTCAAAAATCTAAGGTAAAAGTCAACATTCTTTAGGGTTTTGTCTTGTTTTCCCTGTGTCACTATCCCTTCACTTGTGAAAGTTCTGGTAGCTAAATGTGACAATAAAGTTTATATGCGTTACAATTTTGACTACACAGTCTTTTCTTTTCATAAACAACATACTGTGGAATTGTTTACGGTGTCTGTCGCTAAACCTTCATGCATGAACGATCTGTTAAGCATCAAGCCTACGTGTAAGTATAATGTCGTTTTAGAAACTTTTCTAAGGACTAGAGAGTTTCTATTAAACTTTTCTAACACATCTTAAGCGACAGTTTTCATTCACGATGGTTTTGTCTTTGATTACATCATTTCTTCACCTATGAAAACCAGAATTTTAGCTACAGAATTTTTTTTTTCATAAAAACAAACATCGTATCTGAGAAAAAAAAAAGCTGATATCTTTTATGGTTTTGTCTTCTTTTCATGTATATGTGTCTGCGTACGTATGTGTGTGTTTGAGAGGATCTAACAAGAGCGTGGATTAAAAAAAAAACAATGCACAATGAGGTGTTAAACTTCTGTTACAAACCTAAGTTAAAGTCAACGCTCTTCATGGTTTTGCCCTGTTCCGCTATGCCTTTATTTTTGAAAGTTCGGGTAACTAAAATGTGAATATTAAATCTTTATATGCGGTGCAATTTTGACTACACAGTCTTTTTTCCGTAAACATTTAGCAACATACTTTATTCGAGGGAATTGTTGGTGGTTTTTTCATGTTTCCTCTGTCACTAATGCATGGAAGTTCTATCAGGGGTCATAGGCGTGATAATTAATAGAAGATAAGGGTTAAGGAGCATTTACGACAGGTAAGTGTCCTTCTGCCTGATATAGTAAAAGCCTGGCCAGACAACTATGAGTTCAAAGGAGATGCTAAACTTCTGTTAGAAACTTTTCTCAAAAATCTAAGGTAAAAGTCAATATTCTTTAGGGTTTTGTCTTGTTTTCCCTGTGTCACCATGCCTTCATTTGTGAAAGTTCTGGTAGCTAAATGTGAATAATAAAGTTTATATGCTTTGCAGTTTCGACTACACAGTCTTTTCCTTTTTGATAAACTTTTACCAGCATACTTTATCAGAGGGAATTGTTTGGGGCATCTATCCCTAAACCTTCATGTTTGAAAGATCTGTTAAGCGTCAAGCTATGTGCAAGTATGATGTCGTTTTAGAAACTTTTTCTGAAAACCTCTAACACAACTGAGGCAACAGTTGTTGTTCTTGTTGGTTTTGTCTTCCATTACAATATTCCTTTATCTATGAAAGTTATTACACCGGAATTTTAGCTACATAAATTACTTTTCATAAAAATGCAACAACATATCCGAGTTAGAAGTTGACACTGTTGAATGATTAGACTTGTTTCCTCTGTCATTAAACTTACACGTATGAAATTTCTTTTAGGTTCTGTTAGTAAATGTTGTGAGCAATAATTTTATTTTAGAAACTTAAAAAAAAACATCTAACAAAAATGTAAAAGTAGAAGTCTTGATTATTTAGACTTGGTTCCTCTGTCACTAAACCTTCATGTATGAACAATCTGTTAAGCATCAAGGCTATGAATAAGTATAATGTAAGTATAATTTTCCAAAGACAAGAGGATTTCTATTAAACTCTCCTAACACATATTAGGCAACAGTTTTTGTTCTTGATGGTTTTGTCCTTGATTACATTATTTCTTCACCTATGAAAACCAGAATTTTAGCTACACAAATAATTTTTTTCATAAAAATAAATCAAACAACATATCTGAGAAAAAAGCTGATGTCCTTTTTTGTCTTGTTTTCTTGTATATGTGTCTGCGTACGTATGAGAGTGTTTGTAGGGATGAAACAAGGGGGTGGATTTAAAAAAACAATGCACAATGAGGTATTAAATTTCTGTTTCAAACCTAAATTAAAGTCAACGTTCTTTATGGTTTCATCCTGTGCTGCTATGCCTTTACTTTAGATGGTTCAGGTAACTAAAAGTGGATATTAAATCTTTATATGCGTTGCAATTTTGACTACACAGTCTTTCTTCGTAAACATTTAGCAACATTCTTTATTTGAGGGAATTTTTTTTTTTTCATGTTTCCTCTGTCGCTAAAACCTTCATGCATGTAAAAGTTTAATAGAAACTCTCTAGTCCTTAGAAAAGTTTCTAAAACGACATTATACTTACACGTAGGCTTGATGCTTAACAGATCGTTCATGCATGAAGGTTTAGTGACAGACACCGTAAACAATTCCACAGTATGTTGTTTATGAAAAGAAAAGACTGTGTAGTCAAAATTGTAACGCATATAAACTTTATTGTCACATTTAGCTACCAGAACTTTCACAAGTGAAGGGATAGTGACACAGGGAAAACAAGACAAAACCCTAAAGAATGTTGACTTTTACCTTAGATTTTTGAGAAAGGTTTCTAACAGAAGTTTAGCATCTCCTTTGAACGCATAGTTGTCTGGCCAAGCTTTTACTACATCAGGCAGAAGGACACTCACTTGTAGTAAATACTCCTAAACCCTTATCTTCTATTCACCCCTATGACCCCTGACAGAACGTCCATGCATTAGTGACAGAGGAAACATGAAAAAAAAAAATCAATTCCCTCAAATAAAGTATGTTGCTAAATGTTTACGAAGAAGACTGTGTAGTCAAAATTGCCACGCGTATAAATATTTAATATTCAAATTTAGTTGCCCGAACTTTCAAAAATAAAGACATAGCGGAACGGTACAAAACCATGAAGAGCGTTGACTTTAACTTAGGTTTGTAACAAAAGTTTATCACTTTATTGTGCATTGTTTTTTTTAAAATCCACCCTCTTGTTACATCCCCACAATCATACACATATGTAGACAGACACATATACATGAAAACAAGACTAAACCATAAAATATATCAGCTTTTTTTTTCTCTGTCAGATACATCGTTTGTTTTTATGAAAAAAATATTTCTGGTAGTCATACGTGAAGCAATAATGTAATCAAAGACAAAACCATTCAGAATGAAAACTGTCGCTTAAGATGTGTTAGAAGAGTTTAATAGAAACTCTCTAGTCTTTAGAAAAGTTTCTAAAACGACATTATACTTACACATAGCCTTGATGCTTAACAGATCTCTCATACATGAAGGTTTAGTGGCAGAGGAACCAAGTCTTAAACAATGAAGAACTTCTTCTTTTCTTAAGTTTCTAAAATAAAACTATTGCTCACAACATTTACTAACAGAACCTAAAAGAACTTTCATACGTGTAAGTTTAATGACAGAGGAAACAAGTCTAATCATTGAACAGTATCAACTTCTAACTCAGATACAGTATGTTAGTATTGAAAGCTAACTCAGCTTATATGTTAGGTTCTAGTGAAACATCAAATTAAAACTGTAAGGTTTTCCTATCCCTGTGTGAATGTACCTAGATATTAATTACAACCCTGTGCATGGACATAAACACACATGTACATGCGCGCACACACACACACACACACACAATTGGCATTTTCTAAACAACGCTATTAAACATTAGCCTCATCTTTCCATGAAAAAATATCTGGTTAAACTTTTATTACATCCTAATCTGATAATGGATGTTAACTAACACCCCTATGCCATTACAACGCTGCTATGACAAACAGAAAACAAATTTACTCTTTTCAAGATAGGTACTGTATAGTACCTGGTTTTTAACACATGGTCCTCGTATATAAATATAAGCACATGTAAAAGCAGCTAGACTTTTCACCGATCTGTTGGGTCAGTTCAGCATGCCATTCCTGACTAAATGATCATGGCACAGAGTGCACTGATAATTCACGGAGCAGCTTTTGTTTCTTCCAGTATTACTAATCACTACACACACGGTCACCTCAGCTCTAGTGTTAGAGAACTTAAAAAAAAACTAAATAGTCACAGTCCTACCTAAAAATGTGGATAAAAGAACAGATTTAGACGAACACTCTGAAAAATAAACGCCTTTTGTGACTAAGCAGAAGAGGCGGAGGCGGGGTTTCGTCACGCGCAGATCCGGCCAATCACAACGCCCGAGAGAAAACCCGTTTGATTCCCCTTTCAACAAACTCCGCGCGCATCCCGCACCAGACGAGAACTCGCTGCTCGTGCGTTACGCGCGTTTAACATCGGACAAGCTCACGCAG